>OX393559.1:25798884-26068884 GCA_947650365.1 Chamaelirium japonicum | reverse complement strand
ATAAGGGTAAAACACCCAACCTGAACCCGACCTGTTTGATAAACGAGTCAAAAACTTAAACACAAACCCGACCCATCTAATAAACGACCCGACCCGACCCGTTTACTAAACGGGTTGTGTTGGGTCGGGTCGGATTGGGTCAATAGAACCCACGTAAACTGGTTGGGTTGGGTCAAGTCAGGTCGGATTGGGCTGGGTTTGATCAGGTTGGGTGGGGTCAGGTTGACACGACCCATTTAATAAATGGGTCAAGTCGGGTCAATCGGGTTATAAGTACAAACTCGAATCCAACCCATTAAATAAATCGGTCAATCATGTCGACCCGTTTATAATCAAAACCCATTTAGGCCAAACCCAAACCCACTATCTTTGGATCGGGTTGGTGGGTCGGGTCAAGGATTGCCACCCCTAGCCACGATTGGACCATGAGCAAGTGCGGAATATCAATCTGGTAGCCAAAGTGGGCTTTGCTGCGGAAGGCAACCACGACATTGCGACATGATAGAGGCCCCTCATTGAAAATGTACGTTGTGAACGAATGTGTCCACCGATACCCAACATCGATCATACACATCTTGACATTCAACGGTCGCCAAAAATATATCACCCCCCTCTCGCCAAATGTGTTTCAGCTACAAAAATGCAACTATAAGTTCCCTATTTGTTTGACTCACTATAATTTTCTATTTTATTTTAGGTATCAGGTTATTTAATTCTTAACAACTGTCTTTGCCTCAAACTCTAATTCACCAATAATTAAATTGATACTTTCTAAACAAGTAAACCCTACCTCAAGTATATTTGTAGAGATGTTGACCACTTATACCATATACATATTTATACATACACAATAAACACACGTCAGAGAAAGATATGGGAATGCATAGGTTGGCAATTCCTTAATGGGAATGAGAATGCATAGGTTGACAATTCAGTAATGGAATCTTTGAGTTTATTATAAAAAATATGTCCTCTTAGAGCTTTGAAAGTTTATAGTATGTATAGGTTGGCGATTCTATAATGCATCTGTATCATGAATTTCTAAATGCTAATTATATCAATCTTATACAAGTGTACATCTCCGACTTGCTTCAAATCAAAGTTATTACAAACCAATGTGATGTGTATCTCATTGTTCAATATCCAAAACCAGTGCCTTCATACAACTTTGATCACTCGAAGCCAAAATGGATTTGGTAAGCCTCACCCATTTGATTATTGATTGATTGAGTTACATTGCAGTTGATGTTTTGCTGCCCAAACTGAATGTGTTCTGTTTTGTCACTAAAGACGGGAGTTGCAGTTACGAATGTAGGGACTACTTTCAAATATGAGCGTCATCGATGAACTAGGTTGTTTTTGCCATGTGTGGGCTCTCTAGCTGAATATGGGTGTCACATCCGATTGTGGGTAGCACCGAACCAATTTTGCCACCACGTTTTAGTGTCGACAGATATGAGCATTCTCATCGCTCAAGAAATATTGTCACGTCCCTCAAAATATTATCATCTCTTAAGAAATATTATTATCATCATCAAAATATTATTATCTCCTTCAAAATATTGTCATCGCTTTCGAAATATTTTATTGCCACCTTTGAAATATTAACGTCCTTCCTCAAAATATTGTCCCCGCCTTCGAAATATTTTGCGTGCCCTTGGGCATGGGCATTACTAGCATATATATATATATATATATATATATATATATATATATATATATATATATATATATATATATATATATATATATATATATATATATATGGGGGCGGGGAGCCTGCACCCGGGGTGCAGCGTTAACGCTGCACCGCCCCCTTGTTTTACCTACCTAGAAGTTTTGGAATTGGATGAAATTTGGTGAGGGTGTTGTCTAGGGTAAGGTGATCATCCTCTCAAATTTTCATCAAATTCCAAAACTTCTAGGGGGGTCAAATGGTCGAAGCAAAATCAGCCGTCCGCAGTCACCGTTAAAATTTGCAGATTTTGCTTCGACCATTTGACCCCCCTAGAAGTTTTGGAATTTGATGAAAATTTGTGAGGATGATCATCTTACCCTAAACAACACCCTCACCAAATTTTATCCAATTCCAAAACTTCTAGGTAGGTAAAACAAGGTTGAGGTGCAGCGTTGTTGCTGCAACCCGGGTGCAAGCTCCCCGCCCCCTATATATATATATATATATATATATATATATATAGGGTCGGGATCTAGAAACATGCTACTTTGCCACAGAGTTAGACATGCATCTCCAAAATTCTCGATAGAGGTTTCAAAATTTGTTGATTTTTTTGTGAGGATGATAACCTTGATTTAGATAGCACATCAACAAAAAATCAATGCATTCTAAAACCTATAGACTAATCAAATATTTCCTTCAATTTAACGGTTAAAATGAACAGTCCATAATGATTTTTAGATTTGATGCACCTAAAGGGTTTAGAATGTGCTGATTTTTTATGAATGTGCTATTTGAGGGAAGTTGAGCATCCTTAAAAAAAAATCAATAAATTCTGAAACCTCTATCTAATGATTTGGATGATGTGTGTCAAACTCTGTGGCAGAATAGTGTGTTTCTGAAATTTTTTAAATTCGTTAGGGACCTTAGGGTTTTTATTGATTTGGGCTTGTTTTGTTTGTGAAGAAGTTACGTTCAATAATTTGATTAGTTGTTACCAACTATAATAAAAAATTAGTTTAATTTCAGCCCAGCTCAAAAAAAATTTCTGGATACGCCCCTGGCGAGAAGGTTGTGGGTTAAACCCCCCCCCCCCCCCATTTGAGGGGTCGGTGCACATTTCTAAAAGGATTAGTCCAATCCCAAAATGGGTAACCCGCCGATCTCAATTTTTTTTAAGAAAAGCATGAATACCAAGGAAGAAAGGGAAGTGCTCCATCTCCCTGGCTCTGAACTGGACATCAAAAGCTTAAAGCTCTTCAAAAGCCATTAAAGACCTCCCCCACTGCAAAAATTATATAAGCAGCCACCCACCTGGTCGGACGCGGATCACAACCGTCCCGGCCATGCTGAGTGCGATCCACTGTTCCCGATGGGTGGCTGTGATCCGGTGCCACATCAGGACGTTGCTGATCGATGTTCCTGCTTGATGTTGGACAGGTGGTCCCAAAACCCCTTCGACTCAACCCCCACCGATGTAGACGTGAAGAAGAGAGGAAAGAATGACAAGATACTAGTCCCACTCCCCACACCGCAAGCAGGCGATGGACCGAATGGATTCCCCTCTCCGATCACCGCTCCCGGACGCCGAGGATCCGATCCCGCCGCCCCCACAAAGGAGGAACCCAATCCTCCCAGGCCGAGGAGAAGCCGCGATGGGTTCCCCTCTCCGATCGCCTCGTCGGAGCGCGGAGGCCCCCGTCCCTCAGAAGAACCCGTTCAACTCCCACGCCGATGGCCGGAGAGAAGGCGCGGCGGGTTCCCCTCTCCGATCGACGACGCCAGACGGAGAGAGCCCGCTCCCTCAGCGAAGCCTGATGGTCTCCCAGTTCGCAAGAGAGGGAGCTGTGGGTTCCCCGTTGCGGTCACCGCTTCGGGAGGCGGCTGGCCGGAGAGAAGGCGCGACGGGTTCACCTCTCCGGCCGCCGGTTCGGGACGCGGATAGCCCGATCCCGCCGCCGCAGGACGCGACGGAGAAGCCGGTGACGGTAGTGGTCGCAAACCGGCTTCTCCGGGACGAACTGGCTGCGATGAAGAAGGCAGAGGAAGGCGGCGGCGGCGGAGGGTGGGTGGGGACTAGGGGCCAGGGATACGGCTCGGCGCCGGACGGGGAGCGGGGATCGCGGGTGGCGCCGGGGATCGGGCCGCGAGCGGCGGTGAGGAGGGCGGAGGTGGGGCTTAGGGTATCGGCGGTGGTGCTGTGCGTGATCGCGTTCTCCGTCATGGCCGCTGACAAGACCGCGGGATGGGCCGGCGACTCCTTCGACCGCTACAAGGAATTCCGGTAACGATACCTTCTGATACCACCACCCCTTGATTTTGGGGTTTAGGACGCTGATCGTACGGTCAGGATGATATCTATTATTGCGTATTATTGGAACTGGACGGTGCTGTCGTTACCAACTCTGTAGATCCTGACGCACTTGCCCGTTGTGTAGGTACTGCGTTTCGGTGAATGTGATTGCATTTGTGTACTCGAGTTTCCAGGTGTACGCGCACGTCCACCGTATGATCAAGAGAAAGCATCTTATAGTCCGTCCGATCCGATACTACTTTGATTTCTCAATGGACCAGGCAAGTTCATTTGTTTTTAATTTAACTTTTTCCCCACCATACATGTTAAAAGAAGCTCTATGTTGAATATTTATAAATGCATGTTTAATTGCTTCTTTTTTTTTCTATGGATTTCATGTCACAACTAATGTTGGAGAATTACAAAAAAAAAAAAACTAATGTTGGAGAGAGACAAACAATTGGTTTCAATTAGAAAAGCATTGAATTCATATGTTATACACTCTATCTTAATCGAATGGCTATTTATAAATACGGAATCGTCGGTTGGGTATCGCGCCTCGTGGACTTTCTGGAAAACAAGGAAACAAGGGGAGCAAGAGTTGTGGTTCTCGACCGCGGGAACCATGTGGTTCCCATTTTTTATAGCCTTTGCCCAGGGTTTCTACATAAATCTTTTGGGATGGAATTAAATTATGCAGATTCTTTAGGAAATTTGAAATTTAAAACTAGTAATGGTTATCTTTGTGAAGTAGTTATTTTTAAATCTTTTAGATTTAAGTTGTTTCATTTTCATATTGTAACCTTGGATTATTTGTAGCCCTCCTATGAATCAATAAAGCTCATTCCATGCTTGATGACATAAATTATGCATTCACGAGTGTCTCATTCCGATATGAGACCGTGGGGTGTGAGGCCACCAACCCTTCCATGCTCTCTAAGCTCGAGACGGCTACCACAACCATCTTTGCCGCCATCACACACCGTCCCTCGTCTACCCTACGGAGTTGTCCGTTGGCCACCCTGCGGTACCCTGCACTCTCTGATCTGACATGAGGTCTAGTCTGCCGGTCCTTCATGGCACCACTTTATCCACGCTACTATACCCGTGACACCCTTGCCTGTCGAACCACCTTGGGTATCTACTCGTCCGGTCACTGCCCATGCTTGATGATTACCCTCCACATTCGGTTGCCCGACTTCCCAAGGCTCCGCCTGGACCTTCTTTCTATCACATTTCCCAACCCATCATCAGGTGACTTCGCTCCGACTCTCATTACCCGATTGCATTCTCAGTTATTTATTAATTATTGTTGCTAAGTTATTCATTCTCGATGTTTGCATTCTCAGTTATTTATTAATTATTGTTGCTTAGTTAATCATTCTTGATGTTTGCATATGGTAACCGATATTATTTCCTGATTTATTTCTGAATCTGATCTCTTCCACAGATTATGCTACATCATTTTTGCTATCAGATTTTAGGCTCTAACCATTTGTTTACAAATTCCGGTCTACCATGACTACCCGAAGTGGGTATTGTTTGTGTTGCAAGGCCTTTTTCTTGCAGTAAAGACAAAGCAGATATTAATTAACTACTAAATTATAATTTCCATTAAGCATATCACAATCTTAACCAGGTAAATTATTTCCCCCCCCCCCCTCTCCACTGATGTTTTTCTGAGCATTTTTCATCTCACGATTCTCTAGTAATTTTCTTATTATTAACAACAGCGCTTTAGAAACGTACGAGATATTTACACACACACACCAAAAAAAATCAGATATCATTAATATTTGTGTTAACTAAACTAAAAATATACCTATCTCTAACATTAAGGTAGACCAATTGTTCTTTACCACATTGTTTTTCTTCTAGATTTTAGACAGAGTAAAAGGCCTTTGTTCAGTTGGACATGAAGATTGACTATTTTTTTTGTTTGTCGATTGCAGATACTGGCGTACCTTCTGATCTCGGCGTCGTCCTCAGCGGCCAGCCGGAACGATGCCTGGGTGTCGATGTTCGGAAGTGACGCATTCACTGACATGGCCAACGGCTCGATTGCCATGTCATTCCTGGCGTTTGTGGCGCTCGCGCTCAGTTCTCTCATCTCCGCGTACAACCTCTTCCGCTGGAGCTCTTGAAACCGCAGGATTACTTTGCGTTGTACATCTGGAATGCGTGTTGTGCAAACTGAAGTGTTAAGGGGACTAGGGGGATTTTTTTATTTTTTTTATTTTCTGGACTCCCCAATTTCATTGTTTACTAATGTGTGGAATCATAGCAATCTGTATATCTGGTTGTGCAAAAATAACTCATACACGGATGCGTAAAACCAGAACCGTCGCCTTTGAAGGATTGATAATGGCAGCTACAAAATAGATCTCAACCGTCCAATGATCAAGTCAAAAAACACACCATGATCATAAGCTCAATAGGTATCGGCCATTTTGGCGAGGATTTACAGAAAATCAAATATACAAATATTACACTCTGATCACAATTAAATGATCTTATTTATATTTATCAATGTTACAAATGAATGTGTATCACCGGGGCCTTTTTTATTTATTTATATACCTATCATAGTATCATGTACAGTGGGGTGCCCAAATAAAATATTTGCAGAGTTTGCAGGTCATTTCTCGCTGTCCTTCCCATTTTCTGTTCCTTGAAGCATTCAGAAGATCCACTCTGCAACCAAGAGGCACAAAAAAGATACGATCTATAAGCATCATGCAGTAGTCGAGCAGATGCGTGAACATCTGGAAAACCAAAAACAAAAAAAAAACCCAGCAAATTCAACTGGACTCTCATTATTCCAAAACATAAAAATCAGGATTAAAACGTAAAAATCGTGACATTTTTATAAAATAGTGACAATTTCAAAAGGTCTGGAAAGAGTCGTGTAGCGAACGTTTATTGAATAAGTCGTGTTTTAATCGCGACTTGTTAAAAAAATCGAAGTTTTTGGTAACAGATATCAAAACTAAAACCACAAATTAGATAAAGCCTCGGCTATTGACTTACCTGAATTTGAAGTCCTCAATTCTGTCTGTTTGTTCTTCTTAACAATCCACCCTTGTTCTGAGAGCTTCCGGAAATTCTGTGGGAAAAACAGCCTAGCCCCAAAGTTGAGAAAAGACCAACTGACATGTTATTTGAATTTCTTCTGTTACAATGGAAAGGTCAGTCCTTTAAAGAATAAGCTTTGACTCGACTAAGATCCTCTTCACTGATCAGCTAGCTGAAGAAAGATACAGGTATTTGCTGTCATCTCTAAAACAATGGCCTCTCGAATATACAAAGCGTCACGGTAAGAAACATCATTGTTGGACTTGGATCTGGTTCAGCCTATTGAACCAGATTGAATGCAGGATCATGTGGAAGATGTCATACTTGACGGGCCTTGGATGCCACAGGAAGTGCTTCTGTAACCTCACGACATTCGTATGCAAAGAGATGTACCTCCTAAGAGAAATCCCCGCAAGTATATTCTTCAAATTAGGTATGTCTTTCTGGGGTACGACCACGGAAAATGCAATCCAGTCCAACACTTCCTCAAATGGAAGCACGAAGTTGTCCGCTATGATCACGGGAACGCACTCGTAATAGATTGCCTCGACGATCCTAGGGCTGTTCACTTCAAAGCCCATGGGACAGATGCAGAACCTGCTCGACTTCATGTGATGAATGTAGGACATGTTCCTGGCGACCCTGGTTGGGAGGGGGCCGTAGATTCTCATATCATCATCCTTCCCATCCCAGTACTTGAGAAGGATGGGCCTGACCCTTCCGTGCACGTTCCCAGCAAAGAAGGCAAGAATAGGTCGCTGAGAGACGCGTTTTCCACCGACATATCTGAGAGGCTTCTTTGGTGTTCTGATGGTTGTTTCAGGGAGCGAAACATCCTTCCCGCGAACAAATATTCCTTCCGAGGCATCTGCATTGCATAGAGCTTTGATAGTGTTCTTACACAGTTCAGCATGCTCCGTTGTTGTATAAGGGCCCTGAAGCAATGGTTAGTGTGAACAGGGTGAGTTACTAGACGCCACTAGTGGTTCATTAAGATTTAATGTCATCCAAGATCTAGTTGAATCATGCCAAAAGTGAATACAATTAAAGATGTAGTTGTATCACAATAATGATGATGATGGTGAAGTGAAAAATTCCGTTCAAGAAATGCTAAGAAGCACTGACACTAGTACGGGGACACGGGTATGACACGACATGGGTTCGCCGACACGGCAAATCCTAAAAAAGGAGGACACGGGTACGGCGGGGACACGGCAAAATAAGTTAATATTTTTAAATTTATATTTTATATATGTTTGCAATTCATATATATTTCGATAACCGAAAAAATCTCATAGAAAACAACTAAAATAAAAATTTAATGCATACTGCATCGCTATCGTTAGTTACATCCAGCCCGATCGGTGAATCACAGATAGCTCTAAATGATATAGAAAATAACGGTTGTGTTTCAGTTTTGACTTCAACCTATCCGAAACCTCAGAGGATAAGATAAGTTAAAGCCAAAACTAAATCGTAACCGTCCATCATAACCATCTTGACAAGTGAATCACACTCAGACCCAAATGGCATGCAAAAGAACGGCTGCGATTCAGCTTTGGTTGAAGCCAAAACTGAATCACCACAGCTTGTAACCCGACCCTATATCGAACAATCCGTCAGCCCGCAGTGTCTCGAGTGTCCGACAGTGTCCGGCTCCCGGAAGCACGTAGGACACGGCACATGCGTGTCCGGTGCATGTCCGGCGAGTGTCCGACGAGTGTCGGTGTCCGACACATGTTCGACACGGGTACGGGAGGCCTGGGGAAGTGTCCATGCTTCCTAGAAGAAATGAGATGAAGATCCTTTTTTCTTAATTCTCTCTCTTTGGGGAGCGTGGGTGGTGGTGGGGTGTGTGTGTGGGGGGTGGGTGGGGGTGAGGCCGGACCTCAATGCCGCACTGCTGCCGAGGAACAAGATGGAGGGGGGAGACGAAGGAAGGATCCTAGCCTCACACTAGAGGACTATCTAAGCTAATGTAAGCATGCCTTTTACGGCATCTTGAATTAAATGAATCAAATGAGAACTCTCTCCCTTCCCCGTACTTGGGGTTACAAGAACCTAAGGACTCAAAGGGACCGAGCCCGAGTCAATTAACAGCCCATGGCTCCGACAATAAAAGTCCCCTGTAGGTGATGTCCCCCATTAGCTCGCTCTCCTCCAATCCATGCCATACAAACGCTTGGGCCTTGGAGTCCTTCCCTTGCCGTGCGTACGTGTTGTTGCCATTGCCCTTCATCAACCTTCCCCGACTTGAAACAACTCGACTCCGACGAGTTAAAACTATGAAACCGCTTGTAGAGATCTTGGTCTAGGTGTAGGAACTCATCATTGATCCATGTGCAATCTGGTAGAGGGTTCCCTTCCACTTGATAAGGATTTTTTGGTATCCTCCAGCTCTGGTCGATACAAGTTGGTAATCAATGACTTCTTCGATCATCTCCTTCAAGCGTGAAGCCGGTGATATACGAACACAAGGATGCACATACAGTGTCACATTGCTAATGCCCATGTCCTCAAGCAAGTCAAGGACGTATGCGTTAGAGACAATCTTCTTGAGGACCTTGTATGGACTGGCACTCCTCGAATGCAGCTTCTTGTATGTGCCTTTGCGGTACTGCTCCAACTGGATATGTATCACCATGTGTCCTTTAAATTCTTCGAACCTTCTTTTCAAGACCGCATGAGTCTTGTAATTCTCATCGCTCAACACAATTTATATTCTAACAATCATCGTGGATGCCCAAAATGATGCTTGCCAAATGCTTCTGCCTCGACACTAGGGTTAACTCCGTTTGGCAATGAGACCAAGTCAATCGGCTTTCGAGGGGTCATGATCTCAAACGGGCAATGACCGATGGTTCTATTTATGGAGCTACTGTAAGCAAACTCCACAATAAGCAGAACTTGGTCCCAACTCGAGGCATACCCTCCAACCAAGCAACCCAAGCTCAGGTTGACTACTTCCGTTTGGCCATAGGTTCAAGGGTGGAAAGTGGAGAACTTCAATTGGGTCCCAATAAGTACCACAAAGTGTACCAAAAGTAGCCCATGAACTTTATGTTGTGGTCGGAAACAATTATCTTCGGCAACACATGTAGGTGAACCACTTCTATGACAAAAAACTTGGCAATATGAACATCTGTCTTTTTTTTAACATGGAATGAAATGGGTCAACTTGGAGAAGCGATCCACCATGAAAAAGATGGAATCATGACCTCAGAGCGTCTTTGATAACCCAGAACGAAGTAGTCTTGCGGCTCTTGCCACGACCCATGTAATACGGGAATACAAGTCGGTGTTCTTCTCTCTGCCTTTCACCATTTGGCAAGTCCGGCAATGGGAAACCACCTTGGCCACACCCCACTTGAAGCTCGGCCAATAAAAACAATCCTTCAACATGACAATTGTTTTATGCCTCCCAAAATGACTGACAACTCCTCCAACGTGTAACTCCCACTCACATAAGGAAGTGTCTGGTAGGTAAAGATTTCCTTTGAAAATATAGCCGTAATGTAATGAAAAATCTGCACATTCACTCCGTTGTCCCGCTGCCAGCATGAATGGTGCAAAAATCTTTACAAGAAGGATAGTCTCTTTTGAGCAACTCGAAGCCCATTACTAATACGACCGTAGAAGATAGGACAAACACCAACCGACTCGGTGCATCGGCCACTTTGTTCTCAACTTTGGCCTTGCGTTTGATGACAAAGGAGTACTCTTGTAGAAAGGATACCTAGTGGCTCAACTTCTTTTGCACATTGATATATATGAGAGTCTCATCATCCGAGTATAGCACAAACTCTTTTGAAATGAGGTAGTGGTGTCAATACCAGAGTCCTTAGACCACCACTTAGAATTCCTTGTCTAGGCAGTGTACTTGATTATGGCGTCATTGAGATTCTCGCAAAAGTAGGCCGGTACCCTTTTTGACTAAGCCCCCCTATCCTGACATTTGAAGCATGGATTCAGTCGTCTTCTTGATGTGTTCAAATGCTCGTGAGGCAGTTTTAATCCATTTAAATTGGCTCTTTACACAAGTGGTGATCGGTCATCGGAGTGCTAAAGCTTTGGATGAAGCACCAATAGAAAGTCGCTAGCATGTGATAGCTTTAGCCCTCATGTATGGTGCTAGGAACCAACCACTCTAAGATAGTATTCTCCTTCTCTCGATCCACTTACACCCCTTGCGAAGAGATGATACAGTCCCCAAATATGAGACTTGAGCTCATGAAGGAGCACTTGTCCAAGTTGATTTTGAGTTTTTTGTGGCGTAGAAGTCTCATAACTTGTCGAAGGTGTGCAAGGTGCTTTCCTTTGGTCTTGTTATATATATGAGGATGTCACCAAAGGAAACAAGAACACGCCCAATATAAGGTTGCAATACCTACGTCATAAACCATATGAAACTCGGGCTTTGGAGGGGTCAAATAGCACGACAAGCCACACGTATAAATCACCCTTCGCCCTGAACGATATCATGTTCATCGCCGGGCCTTATGCGCACTTGGTGGTAGACACTTTTGAGGTGAAATTGGAGAAGATAAAAGAACCCGCCATCATCTCTAACATACCGTCGAGTCGTGGTATCAAGAAGCAGTATTTGAACGTGATCTTGTTGATGTCGCATTTATCCACTCAAATACACCAACCACCATCCTTCTTTGGTGTGAGAAAGGCGGGCTCGACACACGGGATTTGGTTGTCCCGAATGAATCCCTTGGATATCAACTCATCAACTTGTCACTTCAGCTTTGAATGCTCACTTGGACTCATATGGTAGGCGGGGAGATTTGGCATATTGTACATTGTGCATATTGTGCCATATGTGGTGGCTCATTAGGTAGCTCCTCAAGGTTACACCGGAGAAGTCGGATAAAATAACAACTTCAACATGATGGAACACGATGGCGACGAGGGTATTATAAAGATGATACCAATCAAAGTCACATTTTTCATAGGACACCTTGTTCCCTTGATTTTCTCAATTGGTTGTCGATAATGGAAGACTTTGAGTAATACATCATGACTAACAAGAGGCCTGTCTAATTGACAAAGATGAAGCCGTTGGACCACATATACATCTAGTGGTAGAACATTGAAGATCGCTTGGCTAGCCAAGATGAACATCCTATCCAACACTTGGACTAGATGAAGATACACATGAAAGAGAATGCCTTCCCCCTGTTTGAGAGAGATCTTTGCAATCAACCAGTGATCTTGTAGCATGGTGCAAGGTTTAGAAGTTTTTATTTTTCTTGTGAGAACCCCTCACTATGAGGGAGGGTTAGGCAACCCCCGACCACTTATTAATAAAAAAAGAAATCAAGCTACAATACGATTACAAAAATCATTGGCCTCTAGGTTCCAGCCCTCACACAATGGTGCAATCCAACTCCTGAAGATCGCAATGCCTCCCCGTGATAGTCAATGGTGCAATACAACTCATGAAGATCACAATGACTCCTAGTTCAGAAGTGACTGGATCCAATGGGAGATGACCACCCTTTGACTCTACGGGGTAGACGGAGTATTTCAAATGACCCGAAAAATCGAACAATTGAAACAACCATTCATCATACATTTGGTAATCAAGTCGGACAGTCAAGTCTACGGAGGGTGTTTGACAGTACTAAATGACGAGGACCATGCCCACTAATAATCGGGTAGATATGCCTCAAAATCCTTAGACCTATGGCTACTAGTAATGCGAAGGGGAGACAACATTGCTAAATCTTCTGCTATGCGATGCCAAGTACAAGTAGGTAGACTTCTTGAGGTATGAGGTAAGGGCTACCTTGTTTTACAATGTCCTACTCGATGCCTCCTGTGAAGATGCGAGGAGCCTGAATAATTACTGGAAGATAAAGAAAGATCAACCAAGAAGAACAACTCAATATTAGTTGAGAAGGATCAATGTACATGGTCCCAGGGTAAATTCCCCATTGAGCCTAAGGCGGAGGAGGAAGATTGGCTGAGAACCAAAATCTTCCGGAAGCTAGTTTGTTACAGTGACAAGAAATGCAATTGACTTAAGAGGTATAAAGCTAACGTCCACTTTGCTTTACAATGTTCTACTCAATGCCTTATTGTGAAGGTGGGAGGAGGAGCTTGAAGAATCACTGGAAGATTACGATCAAAAGGAGTAGCTCAATATAATCGAAGAAGGAACACTATGCATGATTGGGAGGCAAATTTAATTGTGCCTAAGGCGTCGGAGGAAGATTTATTGCAAACAAACTTCTTCTAGTTTGTTATAATGACAATATATGCAATTTTATCCAATACAACAACATGAATGGCGCTTCGCAGGATATGGTAGACAAGGTGAATATTTGTGCGGAGAGGCATCCATAATTGTAGATCGCTTGGCTAAACGATGTGACCATACACATACCTAATGATACTTGGTGAAGTTCAAGCTCGGTCAACGGGGATGCTATCTGGTGTAACATCATCGTTATGGTCACCCACATCTTACTAGGGAGGCTTAGGCTCCATGATCACAAATTCATCCACAATGACAGAGTTAACAACTACTCCTTCAAGTTCAAGGGGTATCACATGTACTTGAAGCCGATGTGGATCGAGGAGCTGACGGAGCAGAAATCGGCAGCACCTGCTTAGCCCACTCAAATCAAAGAAGAGATCTGAAGCTGAGAGCAGGGAGACAGACAAGGTGTGTCTTGATAACTCGATGGCTAAAGGATGACCCTGATCGTGAAAAGCGTCCAAGACCAACTATCTGGGAGTTGCTTTCTTACTTATATGATGTGATCCCTTAGGAGATACATGACAAGTTACCACCTCTTCGTGATATCCGGCAAGCGATCACATTATTTTTAGGGTGATGTTGTCGTATGATCCAGTCCATTGAGCTAATCCGACAGAGTAGTGAACTTAGTAGACAAATCAGAGAGCTCTAGCAAAATAAGTTCTTCTAGGAAAACCTTTGTCCCTAATGTCGAGCATGCATTGCTGATATTGAAGAAAGGCGTTGACGAATATTTGTGCATGCCCGCATGATTAATAAGACCTACCTAGTATCAAATCTGACTCCTCATCTTGACTATATCCTTGACACGATATGAAGTTCCACTACTTTTCAAAAATTAATCTCATGAGCGGATATCACCATATATATATATATATATATATATATATATATATATATATATATATATATATATATATATATATATATATCTCAAAGCTGGAGATGAGTGGCATACGACTTTAAAGATGAAGAATGGACTTTATGAGTGGTTGGCTATACCTTTCGCTTTATCCAATGCACAAAGTACCTTTAAGTGAGTCACACAGTTATTAGTCATACTGAGATATTTCTGCTGACTACGCCCTCCTCTATAATAGCAATGAAACACCTTTGACAAACGATTAAGACTTCATGCCATGAGAAGTTCTTTATCAACTTGATGAAGTCCACATTTCTAACTCCATGGGATATCGATTATGATTCATGATGTCTACCTACCCAAGTGCAAAACCAGATGAGGCTATTGCGACTATTGATTGGCCTCTGCCTACCCAAGTGCATGGGTCTTGCCACCGTAAATTCACCATGATATTAAGTACAATCATGGCACCCATTATTGAGTGCTTGAAAAGGGTCCGTTAAAGTTTACTAATGTAGCTTTGAAACCCATAGAGAAGGTCAAGGACCCAAGATGAAGATGAGTAAAGCACGTGTGTTACGACTTACATATCTCTCAAAGGCATTCGAAGTATGCATATGAAACCTCACATGTAGGCATTAGAGGAGCGTTAAGCCAAGATGGTCATCAAGTTGTCTTCTTTGGCAAAACTAGCGGCTTGAAGTTTGCTATTGATTATTTGGAGTTTTATGTAGTAGTTCAAAGCCATATGGCACTAGTGGCATTATATGATCAGTGTGAGTATTATTTACTTAGATCACGGCTCAAATACTTGAATTCTTAGAAGTCGTCAGACCATCCACCCACCAAGTGATTTGCGCAAGGTTTATCCTTATGTTCTAAAGCACAAATCAAGAGTTGAAAATTGATTGACAGTGCACTTAGCAAACGATCTTACTTATTAACCACTTGACCGTAGAAGTTACGGGAATTGGCATTGCAAGGTCTACGTTGGATATAAGGACTTTGGGCAAGTTTATTAAGACATTATGGCGAAAGAACTGGCGAAACATCCAAGATTTAGCATACTTGATGGCTACTTGTCCTTGATGCATGCTCATACCTTCTAGAAGCATCTTTACATGGATATTTTATCTACGGCTTGCATTCAGGAAGATTAGGCATTTTCGTAGAGGCAATCATTGCGATGGTCGAAGATAGGTTTTTCTAGCGAGGGTTAAGGAAAAACGCGACAAAGACCATTAAAGGCGCTGCATTTGTCAACTGGATGAGGTAGTGAAACAAAATGCATGATTTTATTGTGTCCTACCTGTACCTAATGAGTCATGGCATTACTTAACTATGGACTTTGCACTTGGTTTGCCAGATAATCGATACTCTTATATGGAAACTTCATACCCTGTCGAAAAAGTTGGAAGCCTCAAAATTTGCATCTCTCTTCTTTACGGAGGTTGTTAGTCTGCCTAGAGTCCAAAGACGATTCATGAGCTACTTTTTTAGGGAGAATTATGAAACCAGGCTGCATGTTTTAGTGTCTATCATCCACAAACTGATTGTCATACAAAAGTAGTGAATTAGAATCTTGACAATCTATTACGATGTTTGTTTAGAACATATCGTGGCATAGGATTTGATTCTACCCTCCGTTGAGCTTATATACAATAGCTCGATGAATCGATCTACCAAAAAGCTCACTCTTTGAGTTGGTTCTAGGTAAATCCACAATAACAAATTGGTTCGGTTCCTCTACTCAAGACAAGTAAATATGAGTCTTTTGCAACACACATACAAGCTACAAGTGATCCATGAGAAAGTTCGACAACGGAATGCTCTAAGCAATGAAAACTACAAAGCATATGTTGAAGTTAATCAAATGCTTGTAGAGTTCAAATGACACTTTGTGATGGTACGTGTGAGGTTCCAGAGTTTTTCTAAGGGAAAATATAAGAAGCTACACCCGCACAGAAGACTAAAGTTGAATCCCAATGCTTATGGTCTGATCTCATGTCTCAATGTTAGCTCTACTTTGGATGTTGAGGATTCGACTATCAATCATGTTAACCAAGAAGATGAAAACTCAGAGGTGCAAGCAATGAGACAACCATCGTTCCCACACTCAGAGATAAGATTGAAAATGTTCTTGAAGATCAATTAGTCTGGGCAAAAGATGGCTTTCAAAAAAATTTCATTTAATGGAAAAACCAAGCAATCTCTTATTGTTCATAGATTCTAAAGAGGACTTCATTCTGATAAATCATGATCTTTAGCAAAGTTACGACTCATCGGAGCCGAGTTTTCTCAAGCCGAGAAGAGTTGATTCAATTATGTAATGCTTCTCAAACATAACTCCTCCCCCCCTCCATTCTCTCTCTCTGATAAATCAATGAAATTCTAAATTCTTTATTTGCTTCATACTTTTGCTGTGAATGCTTTGATGGGATGCCTTGGCTCCTTGGTGACGATACCTGGGAAACATTTAGCTGCAATACCTTAATGCCTGCTCGAAGTAAGACTCTTCTACTATATAACTTGATACGTAAATTCCATTATACTTAAATTTTTTCCTGAAATTCTGCATTGCCACATTATCTTTGAGATTCATCGTTAGCCTTAGATCTACGTCAAAGCTTTTCACAAGCATACCAACATACCAAATTTCAGCAAACATATACTTTAACACAACCCTTTCAGATTCTTATCCTCCTTGATAATAGGCTTTCTTCGGTCAAATTCTATTTCATCATCGACCACTTTTCTAGCACAATTTCAGATCTCAATTTACTTCTCTAACTCTGAAATTGTCCCAAATCTCACCCAAGTTCACAAATCCACGAAAGTCTCCCCACCCAACAATTCTGTATAAGAGCTCTATCCTTTGATTCTTCCTGCATCAGATGGATGCAGTCGAAGAATCTTCCTTTCTGATTACTGCTTACTTTAGAAAATTTATCTGGAATGACCAATTAGTGTACAGCTCAACAATCTCATTTCTTAAAATAAATGATTTATCAATTTGTAAAACAAACAGAGAAAACACAAATTCTTTTCTTTCCTGAAACATGCCAGCTACCAGATCTACATTAACAATGAGATTTTGACTGAATGTAAAATAAAACAAGAAAAAATTGTAAGATGGATTGTGAAATTTGTGATAATGGACTGGCCTTTATTGAAAAGTATAGATTCAAGTTTCTGCACAATTTAGAAAAATGATACTCTAAATGGACATGGTCAGAAACAAAAAAAGCATACCCAATCATGGCAAGCAACTAGAAAATGATCCGCTCCTCTTGTCCGATTCCAAAAAGGATATTTAGAAGATATTGTGTTCACGTAGTCCTTCAAAAAGAGTGACAATGGCCTCATATTATGAGAATCAGGCACATAAAGAGCTAGTTCAAGCCGGCGTGCACTATATGGCAGATAGAATAAGTGAGCCGTGCTTGGATCCTTGACAACAAATTTTGTGTTTGCTTCCATCAATTTCATAAACCATCCTTCAGAAGCATAAATTCCTTGAAGTTCTGGTGTGTGGAAAATGGGTCTTGAGCCATCTGGATAGATGTAAACTTTCAGTATCCTTTCCATCAGTTCATAACTCCTGGAAGCATAACAATTATGAATTTTTCGATAAATTATTGCTGAAAGAATATATCAGACCAGCCTATAAATTGCTAATAATTTCTCTAGTTAATAAAAACTTGCAGTGATGACTTTCATACATGTATTGCTTATCAAACATAATACCTGTGCCTAGAATGGAGGACCATGGCTTTTTGATGGGCAGCTCATCATTTTGTGCAAACTGCAAAGGAATACAAGTATTACTCAAGATTTGTTTGTGACAAAATGTTGAGCGGTTTATCATTCTTGAATATCTTTGGTCACAAAAAGCCTAGTCAAGAAGTATATCTATTGATGGATGATGCCACAACAAGGAGGGGCTGCATTTATTATGCTACATGCTGTGTTACAATTTTCAGCGGAGGATCTGCCCTTTTTCATCAAGATCAAGTTACCTCGAGGGATTGGTTGAACAAAAATCTATTTATGAACTCCTTCCTCCGAGGTCTCTTAAATGTTGCGCTTGGGGTACTCTTCACTTTTGTAGAGGAGTGTTCCACGTCAAAAATCTTGACAGGTAAGGAGAAAGAGGGATAAAGGTGTTGAAAAAGGAAGTACTTCTACTACACATGTTGGAGCTGTAGTCAAGCCAACAGAGATCTGTGCTGTATACAGAGTGAATGTTCAAAAATGTAAGAACGCCATAAAGCTGTCTAAGGAGTCCCATGGTACGTAGGAATATCCTAAGGCTATCGAAGCTGCAAAAACAAGAGAGAAAGACCCTTTACAAGTGAAATTTAATGAGACAGTTGAGTTTCCACTCGAAGTTGGATAGATTCTTGTCGTCTCCAAGCTCTCCCCCTTCAACCACAAAGATGGAAGAGAGGAGTAACGAAGCTTTCTTAGACTCTTAAAGTAACATTCAAATCCTAGAGCTTGTCTCTGATGGGGACATCACATGTATGCACGGACTTTGACGGAGGAGGATGTCGCATCCGGTGTCCCTTTGGATCAGGCTCACTTGGCCCATTCAAAATTCGGAGGCCCGTCCGAATTATCTATAATTATTTGTATTTTTGGATTAATTATTTGCTTAAATTATGTAGTTGGGTTTAGTTATTTTTAGTGGGGTTAGTGGGTAGTTATATATTAGTGGATGGTTATGTAGTTATGTGTTAGTGACTAGTTATGTGGTTATTTAGTTATGTGAAGTGGGTTGTTTCAAAGGCATATAAAAAGTCATGTGTACAGTTGTAATGGGATGGATGAATGAAAATGTGTTGTTTCTTGTGATGGGAATCCCTGGCCCTTCTCCCCCTTTGTTCATCTGCATGACAAACGCTCGGCTTCTCCCTCCCTTCGTCTGTGCGTGAAGCACCTCTACCTCATCTTTTCTCTCTTTTCGATGGTTAAACTGAACTCCCCCTCTCCTCTCTCTCTCTCTCAACAACGACAACAACGTGCCGTTCCGCATCAGTCTCCCCTTGAAATCTTTTATTGTCTTATGATTTAATAAAGGGTTATTTTGACTTTGCCCCCCAAATTTTGCCTTGAATTAGACTTTAATTTGAATTTACCCCCCAAAATTAATTGCTCCGTCAGCTCACCCCCCAAAACTTTATTTCTTTTCCGTCAGCTCACCCTTTCTCTGAGATGGTGAGCTGACAAAACAATTAGTTTTGGGGGGTAAAGTCTAATTAATGAAAATGTGGGGGGTAAAGTCTAATTCAAGGGAAAATTTGGGGGGCAAAGTCAAAATAACCCTTTAATAAAATCAAGTTACATACGTCCTAGTTCTACTAATTTTGTTGTCCGGTAGGTACATTAAATTAGGTTTTGTAAACACCTAAAACCAACTAAAGTACGTTAAATTAGGTATTGTTAAAACCTAAAACCAACTAAAATCGGACTTTAGCAAAAATTACTACTCCCTGTTCTTGGTAAAAGTAAAACCAAGTTATAGTTGAAACTGATTTATCGGGTTCCACTCACCTTCCAGGTTCAAATATGGAAGAAGATAAGCATACTGCGGGTAAAATGATGAGAAATGAATTTGCACAACAATTATGAGCTAATAACTAGAATTGTGTTTGCATTGTACTTGGGTGTAATTTTGTTTTTCGTGAATAATACTTTTTTGGTAGCTAAATTCTAACTTTGTAATTGTATTAGATGTACAACATGACAGATTGACAACAAAAATAATGATAAATTATTAGTACTTACATATATTAATATTATAAATTCACATCCCTAAATTAATAAAATGCATGCTATTTATAGGTTATTTATAAATAGTCAAATTCGGACGAAGATGAACAATTTAATATGTTGACTATGATGGCATATTTCAGTAAATTAACCATTGTTAAGTTGGTTTTACAGAAATTTACTTGACATGATAGTCAAGGTAAGTCTATCATGGTGTCCACATTCATAAACCTCGTATATAGATCCCACGATTCAATCAATGTTTTACGAAAACCGGTAAACTTGTTTTCATAAGTCCATCCAAACAAAAGCCATGTAAAAACCCGTTTTGATAGCAACATCTGTAAAACTTGGTTTTAGAAATACAAAGTTTATGAAAGCTATTTTAAGTTTTAACATCACCAAACAAAGTAATTAATATTTTTATGACAACACCCGGAGTGCTCCAAAAGGTCGACCTTATAGTGAGAGGAGAACACAGCGGGTATATGAAAACAATGTTTTCTGCTCCCATAACCGATGTGGAACTAACCGTTCAACACCCGCCCACACACAAAGCACGTTTCAACGGGGACTTACTTGCATGCGGGGAGAGGCTTCAGCGGGTGTGGCGGGACCACTCGGGAGATACTCCCGGAGCAGGCCCAACTCTACTATCATGTGACAACACTTGGAGTGCTCCAAAAGGCCGACCTTATGGAGAGAGAGAGACAGAGAAGAGCATAGAGGGTATAAGAAGAGGATCGCCGCTCCCATTACCGATGTGGGACTAACCGTTCAACAATTCTAATTGCTATGTATAACATTCATTGCTAAGTATTTGGGCTATTGAACAACTGTTAACAAACGGCACAAGAACCCAACTTGCTAGCATATCTAACACACTTAAATCCGACCCGCAATCAGTTCGGACATGATACCAATATGAACCTCTATCAGCCTTGTTGAACGCCGTCTATTCACTAGAATCAATCATTAGGAGAGCATCTGGGGGAAGGGATACAATGACATATAGATGAAAACACAGTTCATGCATGCTTTAGATCAAACCAGATGCTCCAAGGTTTTGTAGGCTAGGGTGTTTTAGAAGAACACACACACACAATAAAGAGGCATAACGAGCTTGGGGTGTGTGAAAAAATGAACATGGCTACTCATGGTTGCCTCGATTGTGAGCAGAAGTGGTCGAAGATTTATGCAGGCTAAGAAGTTAGCATTAAGAATGATTTAGAAACCAAAATCCTTTCAATGTGAGTTGTGAAAACGAACCCATCTAGTTTTATTTTTCATATTTGCAGGCACCTACTTATTCAAATTGTTGATTGCAAGGGAGGCCATGTCATATTTTTGCAGAAATTAATTGGAGAATAAATATAATATTGAATCCCTGTAATATACGTCATTTTAAGTTAGTGTTGGGCAGTGAACATGGTCTCGTATTTAGTTGGGCAGTGAATATATTTCAGTTTCCGGTTGGTGACAAACCTACAAACTTTTGGATATGTATGGATGTAGATGTACACCCATTTTCAGTTTGACTTATTCATATGTTGGCATGCTCCTTACAAAGATATAATAGTAGTCAACATAGATAAATAAAGCAAAAATGAAAAAAATTATACAAATATATATATATATATATATATATATATATATATATATATATATATATATATATATATAGGATAACGATCCAGTGAGATAGCTCTTCTATGAGATAACTTTGAGAAACCTATCTAGAGGTTTTAGAATTTGATAAAAATTGGTGAGCATGCTCTCTATGGCAAGTTGATCATCCTCATAAAAAATCATCAAATTCTAAAACCTCTAGAGGCATCAAATACACAATTCAAATTATTGGTTTTAATGGACGGTCGATAAATCTTCTAACATTTGATGCCCTTAGAGGTTTTAGAATTTGATGATTTTTTGTGAGGATGATCAACTTGCCATAGAGAGCATGCCCACCAATTTTCATCAAATTCTAAAACCTCTAGATAGGTTTCCCAAAGTTATCTCATATATCTCATATCTCACTGGATCGCTACCCTATATATATATATATATATATATATATATAGAGAGAGAGAGAGAGAGAGAGAGTAGTGATACATTGCGGCGGGGGTTAGTGTGCGGCTTCCGTGCGGCCGGCCGGGAGGCGTACGGGTCGTCCGATCAACCGATCCAACGATCGGGATTCACCCCCTCCACCGATCGCAGCTGTTACTGTGGCGAGCACAGTAACAACGATTTCGGTGGGGGGTTGAACCCCGGCCGTCTGATCAGCTTGAATCGAACGGCCCAAATCCTATCCGTCCGGTTAAAAATTATAGTCGTTCGATCGAATGATCGAACGGATGAGATCCCGTGGGAAACAATCGAATAGGACAAAAAGTAATGATTACAATCATTACTTTTTGTCCTATTCAATTGTTTCCCACGGGATCTCATCCGTTCGATCATTCGATCGAACGGCTACAATTTTTAACCGGGCGGATAGGATTTGGGCCGTTCGATTCAATCCGATCGGACGGCCGGGGTTCATCCGGACCACCAAACCCGGGGGCGGAAAGAATTTGGGTCGTTCGATTCACGCCGATCGGACAGCCGGGGTTCAACCCCCCCACCGAAATCGCTGTTACTGTGCCCGCCACAGTAATAGCTGCGGTCGGTGGGGGGGTGAATCCCGATCGTTGGATCGGTTGATCGGACGGCCCGTACGCCTCCCGGCCGGCCGCACGGAAGCTGCACACTAACCCCCGCCGCAATGTATCACTACTCTCTCTCTCTCTCTCTCTCTCTCTCTCTCTATATATATATATATATATATATATATATATATATATATATATATATATATATATATATAGGGGACGGGGAGCCTGGACCTCAGGTGCAGCGTCAACGCTGCACCCGGCTCTGCGTGCGCACCACGTGTCGAGAATCGCACGAGATCGGAAGCGGCGCGGGAGTCACGGACGGAGAAAATGCCCTGCAGCTCTGTGACCGTCCGATCGGCATTGATCGGCCGTCTGATCCCGTGCAGCACACCCCGCTCGGTTCGGTTCGATTCCCATCCGTTGGATCGATGGGAATCGAACGGCCACAGAGTTTTTTCCTTGTTACTGTAGCGGCTACAGTAACAGCGAAAAACAGTTATGTCCATTCGATTCCGATCGATCCAACGGATGGGAATCGACCGGCCCAATTGTGTGTTAATTCGATTCCCATCCGTTGGATTGATGGGAATCGAACGGACATAACTGTTTTTCGCTGTTACTGTAGCCGCTACAGTAACAACGAAAAAGCTCTATGGCCATTCGATTCCCATCGATCCAACGGATGGGAATCGAACTGAACCGAGCGGGGTGTGCTGCACGGGATCAGACGGTCGATCAATGCTGATCAGACGGCCACAGAGCTGCAGGGCGTTTTCTCCGTTCGTGACTCTCGCGCCGCTTCCGATCTCGTGCGATTCTCGATACGTGGCGCGTGCGCAGAGCCGGGTGCAGCGTTGACGTTGCACCTGAGGTCCAGGCTCCCCGTCCCCATATATATATATATATATATATATATATATATATATATATATATATATATATATATCGACAACCACATTTGAATAGTCAAGCCCATGTATGCCTTGTAAATATTAGGCGCTTCTTGAATATGTATTATAGCCTAGCAATTTATCAGAATCAATAGAGCAAAGGAAGCTATCAAATTCCTTTTATCTTTGTCTAGTTTCTCTCGTATAACCTTATTATTTTGGTTTTGGATTTAGTAATTAACTATCCAAACACAGTTACCAAGGCATCCAAAATTAAGTGGGAGATGGAACAAGTGCAGGCTTTGTGCGTAGAAACTTCACGTATCTCCATACATGTATGCAATCATTGCACAATAAAGAAAAGCAAATGTGGAGTATGGTATTAAAAGAATTCGACTACAAATCTCAGTGTTGAATTAGATAACTTTTACCTATTTTCAGATTCACATGAACACCTTTTCTCAATCTGTTCATTAAGAAAGGGATTGTCGCCATTTATGGGGGAGAGAGAGAGAGAGAGAGAGAGAGAGAGAGAGAGAGAGAGAGAGAGAGAGAGAGAGAGAGAGAGAGATGCACGACTATAATTTAGTGGAAGATGATCCTCTGCACGAGGAGAAGCATTTCCCAGGAAAAGAATGTTTGATTGATTTTTGAGGTACCCATGAAACAAACAACGGCATCATTGTCATACATTCAACTATGGATCATTTAGTTTGCAGGAAACAGAATCTGAAGCAGGCCATGAATCAAGTTTCATAAAGGACTATGGATCTCACCTCTTGAACATGGACAGATTCCGGAACAGCGGGGCGTAAAGATCGGGATCATCAGAAACCAAAGGGGCATGTTCAATCTCCCTCTTGGCATACATAAGCGCCTCATTAGGCGGCATCCTCCAAACGGGTTTCTACAATTATGAAGAATTCATAAATTTATTTCTGGAAAAAAAATGATTTTTTGCATTCGAATTTCTCCAATAATGGCAACCAGAGAGACAATGCCTACCTCCAACCGAGTAGGGCGGACCTTCGGGGCAGTCGTAATAGATTTCACCTCCTTGGTATCAGGATTCCCAATTGGAGGAACGGAGGCCGCTCGCAGAGAGAATGGATGGAGAATGGGAGGCGGCGGAAGAGGCGGAAGCCGAGGCGGAGGCGAGATAAGGAATTCCTTAATGGATGAAAAGGCAGTGGTGGTGGTGGCGTTCGGGGCGGAGGCAGAGAGGAAGCTGATAGAAAGGGGATTGGGGATGTCCCAGGTGAGGATAGCCGTGACCGCCGTGGTCAGCAGCACGACGCCCAGGATCTGCCGCCTCCACTCCGCCATGGACCGGCCACGGCGGAGCCGGCGCGAGGCCACGGCCTTCACGTCGGCCGCCGCCGCTCGCAGGAGGGCCGCCATGGACGGTGGTGGGATTGCAGCCGTCCGATCCGTGATCGAGAGCGTAAAAGCATGAAGGAAGCTTTGGATCGCGATCGACGGAGAGAGAGAGAGAGAGAGAGAGAGAGAAGGAACACCACACAGTCACGGCTGCGGCCAAAAAAAAAAGGCGGGTCGGGCGACAGAAACGGCTGCGATTTGTAAAAGGGAAATATTATTCATACCCCATAAATCTGTAATTAGCCCCCATTTCCAACAAACTTGAATACACCCCATTTTTTTTTTCATACCCCATTCCTATCCCAAAAATACCCTTCCACCTTACACCCCACCTTCAATACACCCCAGGTAAATGGCCCGCCCCAACTTGATTATACCCCAATCAAACACATACCCTCTTAAATATACCCTAATTATATGTACTCTTGAATACACCCCACTCTTAAATAAACCCATGCAGTTGGCAGATACTTGAAGGCACAAGTAGAGCTGCAACTTGGGCGGGCCAACCTGAACCCAACCCGAGTCCAACCCGAACCCAACCTGAATTTGGGCGGGCTAATCCGAGCCCAACCCGAATCATTTCTCCTCGACCCGACAGGACCCGACACGAAGTTAGCGGGTCTGGGTCAAGGCTAAACGGGTTCGGGTCGTAAACGGATCGACACGATAGACCCGTTTATTAAACGGGTCGGGTCCGGGTTTAGGGTCTGGACACGGTAGACCCAGGAAGACCCGTTTAGTATTCAATAGGTCATGTCGGGTCGGGTCGGGTCGGGTCTACCAGCAATCCGATACTATAATATATAAAACCAGTGGGTCTTTCGGGTCAGGTCGGGTCAAGTCGGATTGGGTCGGATCGGGTCAACTGAATAGATCCGGGTGGTAAACGGGTCTTATCGGGTCTTATCGTGTCTACCTGTTTATTAGCGAGTCGGGTACGGGTTTAGGATCTAGACACGATTAGTTAAACGGGTCGAGTCCGAGTCTAGGGGTTTTGGACACGACACGAAACTAGACACAACACGAACCCGACACGACACGACTCATTGCCACCCCTAGCTGCAACTTGGGCGGGCCAACCCGAACCCAACCCGACTTTGGGCGGGTTAACCCGAACCCACCCCGCACAACCCGACGGGTTGGGCGTGGGCTAAGTTTAAACGAACATTGGGTTGGGATGGGGTACTAAAGACGCTGAGCAGGGGCTTTGGGGTTTGGGGTATAAAAAAAAGGGCATTGTTGGTATTAAAGGATTGTTTAGTAAGTTATTGAGAAACGCTAGGGATACGGGGGCTAATTACAGATTTTTGGGGTATGAATAAAATTTCCCTTTGTAAAAAGCTAATAACGAACAAATCTCGTGTCCGCACCCCCCGCGTAAAACAAATTTGGGGATAAGTCCTTTAAGCAGCGGCTATATTAGTTAAAGGACAGGTAATGTTTCAATATTGTAGCAAGTCCCTCCTGAACATTATGTGCTATAGCAAGTCCCTTGTCCTTATTTACCCCCTCAGGGGCTACAGAAGGAGTATTCATTCATTGTTGACACCGTGCATGTAGCGGTTGCTACAATGATTTTCTCTATAGCTGCTACAGTGATTTCACTGTAGCAAGAGTGCCAATTCGATTTGGTAAGAGTATCAATTTAGCGAATTTTCTGGTGCTACAATGATTTACTTTTACTATAGTGAAATCACTGTAGCAATCGCAACATACACAGTGTCACCCGGTGAATAAATACTCTTGTTGATGGCGAATGGATACACTTTCCGAAGACGAATGTATACTCTTGCTATATTGTTTTCATTGTAGTAGCTACAGTGAAATCACTGTAGCAATCACTACACGTATAGTGTTAATCGGCAAATGGATACTCATGCCAAAGATGAATGAATACTCTTACTGGAAACGAATGGATATTCTTGCTGGAGGAGCAGTTTTGTAATTTAAAGGATAAAAAAAGTTAACATTTTCAGTTAACGACTTGCTGTACAAATGTGTCATTTGGGAGGGACTTTAGCTAATATCCTAACAACTTGTATCCTTTAGCTTAAATAAAGACCGATGGAGGGATTTAGGACTAATTAACCCAAAAAAATTCAACTTGTGCCGGTACTAATTCCGTGCAATGCACGGACGGTTGTGATGCCGTTCGATTGGATCACACATCGGGCACTGAATCACCCATTGTGTTGAGAGGGAGATACCGTGTGGGCGTCTGTGTAATGCTATTTGAACTATCTGTAGTGACAAAAACTTTGACAAACTAGACCCATGCACCGGTGGTGGGGCCCGCTAGGTCCGATGCATTGAGCCTTGGGCCCAGCCACCGATGCATGGGACCAGTTTGTCAAAGTTTTAATCACCGCAGATGGTTCAAATAGCATTACTCTAAAAAAAACTTAAAGGGCAAGAGAGGGGGGAATGGCGATGCTGCTACGTGGCACCAAAGACCTCCATTCAATAAGTATTGTATTGTAGTAGTACTGATCCTGTGCAATGCATGGAAGATTGAGATGTTGGCCATCGGACATTTGGACCGCACATCCGGCACCCAATCTTGCTCCCCTTCTTATTCAAAGAGAAAGAGAAAAAAAATTGTCTAATCATACAAAAACCCTTTTAATACTAAAACCCTTAAAAAGGAGAGAGACATGGGAGAGGGAGAGGGAGAGGGAGAGAGAGTGGAGGGAATAGATTTATAGAATTAAGAACTAGGTGCCAACCCGTGCGATGTACGGATGGGTGAAATATAGTTGCCAATTCCCCACGATCATAGTCATGCGTGATGGTAATGATATAAGCTTCTACCATGCAAAAAAAAAACATTTTGAGAGTTAAATCTAATTTAAACACTATTTAAAGCTATCATCAATTATCGGATTGAAATATGAGGGTAGAGAGAGAGAGAGAGAGAGAGAGAGAGCACAATTATGGAAGATGAGTTAATGGGTGACCAATTAAATGAAACATATTTATTGCTGTGGTACGCGTTCACACTTTAGATAAAAATAATAGCTCTTTAAAAGAGGTTCCACGTGCCACAACACGGGAGAGAGGACTCAGTTTTAAACCCGAGCAATGCCCGGATGAACTTGATGCAAGCAACTCGGCATAGACAACAGTTAACACAGTTGTCCAAAGAAGTGTGCAGTCTAGAGTGAGTGTCATTCACTCACCCATATTAACATCCAATGTTTTCCCTAATTAATATCAAATGACCATTACATGCCCTTGAATGTGTATTTATCATCTTTATAATAGGTTTTAAATAGGGTTTAAGAGAGAGTCATGTTCACACAAGGGATAGGGATTATAGCTCTTAAAAAAGAGGTCCATGAGTCACAACATATCTCCATTTTAGTATTATACTAGAAAGAAACCAGGGCAATACCCAGATGAACTTGATACACACCACTGAGCAAAGACGACATTACAATCGTCCGAAGAAGTGTGCAATCTTGAGTGGTTAGCATTCACTCATCCAAGTGGGATTCACTTGTCATAGAAGGAAGAGAGGACTCCATTTTTGTCATCAATGCCTGGATGAGCTTGATGCATGCCATTTGGCACAGACGACATCGCAACTGTTTGAAGAAGTATGAAATATAAAATGAGTGTGATTCACTTATTAGAGAGAGAGATATTAACATTAAATCTCATTGAATGAGTATTTATCATCTTTATGGTAGGTTATTAATAGGATTTAAAAGTGAGCCACGTTCACATATAGAAGAAGGATTTTGGTTCTTTAAAAGACGTCCACGTGTCACCACACGAGAGAGAGGCTTCTGTTTTAGTGTAGATATATGGATATATAGACTAGTAAGAAACCCGGGCAATGCCCGGATGAACTTGATGCACACCACTTAGTAAAGACGACACTATAACTGTCTGAAGAAGTGTCAAATCTTGAGTGATTACAATTCACTCATCCAGAAGTGATTCACTTGTTAGAGATAGAAAAAGATAGTACTAATGATTTTTCTAATTAACATCGATTGACCATTAAATACAATTGCATGGGTATTTATCATCTTTATATTAGGTTCTTAATGAGATTTATGAGAGAGAGCCGCTTTCACATACGAGAGAAGGATTCTGGTCCACTTGTCATAGAAAGGAAGAAAGGACTCCATTTTTGTCATCAATGCCCGGATGAGCTTAATGCATGCCATTTGGCACATACGACATTCGAAGATGTATGAAATATAAAATGAGTGTGATTCATTTGTTAGAGAGAGAGATATTAACATTAAATCCCATTGATTGAGTATTTATCATCTTTATGGTTGGTTTTTAATAGATTTTAAAAGTGAGCCGCGTTCACACATAGAAGAAGGATTTTGGTTCTTTAAAAAAGTCCACGTGTCACAACATGGGAGAGAGGCTTCCGTTTTAGTATAGATACTAGTAAGAAACCCGGGCAATACCCGAATGTGTTTGATGCACGCCATTTGGCAAAGACGACATCACAACTGTTCAAAAAAGTATAAAATTTAAAGTGAGTGTGATTCACTTGTTAGAGAGAGATTAACATCAAATGACCATTAAATATCATTGAATGAAAAATTATCATCTTTATGGTTGGTATTAAATGGATTTAAAAAGGAGTCGCGTTCACACACGGAAGAAGAATTCTAACTCTTTAAAAGACGTCCACATGTCACAACACGGGAGAGAGGCTTCCATTTTAGTATATAGTATAGATATATAGACTAATAGTTAAAAAAAACTCGTCAATTCACGATAGAAAATGGTAAAATAAATTAAAAAAAGGTGAATTTAGATATAAAAACTTTCAAGTTTGTCAATCCTATAGTTAATCAATTGTGGGAAATCAAACAAACATAATAACAAAAAAATTATAGCCGTAAAGAAGGAACCCACATGGCACCATATGTTTCATCTTTAATCCTTTTTTTTTTAATTTTTAGGTTTTATATTATAGTGACTCATGCCTCATATGTTTCAAGAGAGGGTGGTACTTGGGCACTTGAATCGTCTTTTTATAAATTACTAATATGAAACTCTAGTGATGTTCCAAACAAAATATCAATAGAAATCCATAAATTAGATTTCAATTTCCACAATAATCTCAAATTCATGAGAGATTGAGAATATAAGCAAGAGTTGTAAAGAATTTTTTTTTGATAAAATCCTCAAAAAAATTGCCACCTTAGATATTAAAAATTGTATATGCATCAATCAATCATCTCAAGTCTGTTCATCTCTATTCTGATTTTTTCAAGCCTCATGCTCCTTTAATAATAAAATAAGAATAAAAAAACTGTTGGAAAGTAAGTACAACCTAGAATCTGAGACGACCAAGATCGACATAAACAAAAATACGAAATCATTTTGATTTTCTTATATTCTTTGTAAGAAAAAATACGACATTAATAGCTGGGTTAGAAAGAATCAATGAAAAATACCAAAATCCCCATCCCCTACCCAACCTTCACTATTGATCTTATATATTCCTTCATGTAATAAAATGCCTACATCCATATATACAAGACTAAGGTTATTAACTTTATTAGTAATATGACATGGAATGGCTACTGATTTTGTCGTATTCAATGTGGTCGTTGCAATAGTATGGAAAAAAAAAACGATTGGGCTTGCAGGGAGGATCTGGATTCAAGTTTTAGTATGGAATTCAGATTTTAGATTATTGATCAGTAAGAGATGGAAAACTTTCAGGAAAAAATATCCTAGGAATCTATTTTGGTCAGTGCATGTAGAAGCATGTGCCGTTGCAATCATGCAACATAAAATATGAGAAATCATATAGAAAATAGTAGAGTTCTTTTTTTTTCGAGAATTTTCTCCGGTCTTGAGGATAGGGATTTAGTCTTGGCCCCAACCTGTTTATTAAGTTTCATAAGAAAAAAAGAAGTTAGATTAGGTGACTATTATTAGCATGCAATATAAGACCGAGGTCGCATCCAATGGAAAGAACACCTACCCCTTGTTTGGGAAGTTTTGGAATCGAATCTGGTGGATTGCTCTCCTATCTTTGAGGTAGATTAATCTCTCGCCTTTGTGGCAAGTTTATCTGTGCTCCTGTGTGGCGATACTAGAGACTAAGGTATGGTTTAAACCTTGCCATATCTTGTGCTCTAAGCACTAACAGCCAATGTACTAGCCATGGGCTCACATAAAAAAAGAAGCAATACAAATAATGGGAAAGTGAAGGACTAGAGGTGGGCAATTGGATCGAAGTACGTCGGCTACTGTCAAAGAATCTGATTGCCCCACACGTGTGGGTCTCTAGGCAATAATTCCTATAGATACGATGACCCTTAAACGCAGACACCTTCCTTCTTATCGGCTTGTCTTCGAGAGGTTTTGGTGAACCCGGATGAAGCATTCAGGAACCCACTAGAGGGACAATGTAACAACATAGGAGATGAAAAGTGAGCCAAAAAGTGAGAGGTAGAGAGTTATCGGAAGGATTTCCCAATGCCTCAAATTAGAGCTTTACTTGGGTTTATAAAGACCTCTCTTGGATAGCAATTGGTGAAATCTCAGGGAGATCATGGATCGGGGAGTAATGTCTCCATAACAATCCATGGGAATAGTTCCATATGGCACAATCTCCGAGTATTAGATCCAAAGATATAATCTCCAAGTAATGACTCTCTAAAGGCTAAAAAATAATAAGAATAAAAGGGTACATGTACTCTTTCGGAGCTACCACAAGATCGAGATATGCGACAGCGGCGTATTGTGCATATGCGTTCACCCATGCTGTTGGGATTCCATAGGCCAATGGTGGGAGTTGTTATGACAAGCTTACTATACATGATGTGCTCTCCCCCCTCCAAGAGGTTAGCCTTTTGGAATCATGGGGTGTTCTTACCTTACAAGCACACCTACCCTTTGTTCCATATCTAATTTAGGACTAAATAGGAAGCAATGTAAAGAGAGAATGAAAAAATGATCATCAAAATTTAAATATAATGTGATCTCCCTAGAGGACCCAAGCCTTGGATTTTATCCCTCTAGCCACTCGATTAACTTGACCATTGCAAACGTATTTAAAATTTTATATGAAAATATCCGACTACGTGTACCACATAAAATACGAGACAAATTCACACATAATAGGATGTTATCTAGGATAGTAAAGGCTCATTTATCGTAAAATCATGATTTGTTTATTCAAAGTTGTGGTTGCCATTAAAGGTAAAATCATGAGATTTTGTTACATACCCACACACTATTACAATTATCAAAGCTTCAATACATCATATACTCAAGCATAAGATACATTGATCAAAATAAAGCAAACCAACCAAATCCCATATGGATTATTGCTTTCCTCGATATTTTAGGGCTCAAATTTGATAGCTATAGTAACCAAGCTACTATTATTCACTCATGAATCCAGACACCAACAGTAGTAATCGGATGCCGAGATCTCCAACAATGCATCGGGTGTCATCTTCTCGAGCTCTCTCTGCCTCCATGATCCGAAATTGCTACGATGTCGTTCTTCACTTGAACCTGACGAATAGTCTAGTGGATGAGCCTGTGAACGCATTCGGAAGTAAAGCCTCATCACGGCCACACAGTCCTCGAATGGATCTTGTATGCCAGTTTGGATATCATACCTACATATAATGGAGGAGGAAAAAAGAAGTGTTGAGAATAATCATGTCTACAACCCCTGAATACTCTTATATGGAAAAACTATAAGCAACCCTAACCAAAAAATAGTTAAAAACATCCAATATATTTATTTTGCTTCAAAAATAGTTATAAATTGCAAATTTGTTTCAAAAATAAATGAAGTAAAGATAAATAGAAGTTGATGTCCTTGAGGCAACTTTAACTAGCATCTCCATTTAGGAGACCAAAGTTTATATTTTTTAGAGCACCCCACTCCAACCAGGTTATTATAATTTTGTTTTCCTTCAAATCCAATAGTTCACTCGTCTTCCCTCCAAATCTTTATCCATTTTCTTCCAAACTTACCCTCATGAATTTTTGGATCCCAAAATGATGTAGATGTCAAGTTGAGAAAAAAGCATATTGAACATAGGGCAAAGCAGGCATTTAATCAAAAATAAGAACAAAGAAGTCAAGTTAGTATAACTAATATGGAATAAAGGGAAGAAAAAGGTTTTTCACAAGATGAACAGCCACTTGAAGACACCCATTGATCAAAATGGAGATACTCAACAATGGAGATCTCATGTTCTGGTAGTGAACCATGCGATAGTATCACATAAATTAGGAATTTTTCTATTTTTTCTGAAAATTAAAGTTAAGAAAGAATGGCTGGGAATTCACAGATACTTGCCCGAGATACGCTTGCGTGAGATATCTAAGTGAATTGCTGAGCTTGCTTGTTTTCATCAACGGCGGATAGTTGGCTGTGTCCCTGCGAAAGATTCCTCAGAGTCAGGATAGATGTTGGCAGAAAGAATGAGATTCCGAGAGTAGTAGACCATCAGCCCACAAGAGCGCCGCACCTTATCATGTGTCCGGGGTAATTGATTCCGAGGCATTCAAGGTCATGATCCAAACCATGACCCACAAGAATCCTTGCCTTTCCGCCCCTCGATCCGATCTTTTGTGTCGCCTCTCCGTTGCACAGGAGGTCCAGTATCTTCCTCTGGGCTTGTTTCAGTGGCATTGCATCCCTCAAGTGCTCAGCTCTTATACCTGTAATCTCGAACCTGAAAATTTTTTTCCAAGAACTTTGTACTTGTTTATTTTCTTCATAAGATTTACCTATGAGTTATGACCACATGAAGGAGCTAGTCTACTGATACCTATAGTTTGTTACTGGAATTTGTGGCCTGACATAGGTATGGAAGATGGCGGTCTCATCTTCATCGATGAGGCAAACCCTCGCGCAAAGATCTAAGGATCCGTCGCTTCCACCTCCAACCATTTTGCAGCCCAACGCAACCACCTGAGGCCCCTGCATTCCTCGACTGTTTGGTCTGAAACCGCCGTAGTTTGACGAACTCTGCAAGCTCAGCCTAGACATCCGAGAAGCGAGTCCCTGTAGTAAAAAGGCCAGGATGACAAACACATTGTTGTGTTCTACTTGTTGGGATGAAAATATGGCAAATGCTTCTTTAATTAAGAGTATGATCAATTGCGTTTGAGCAAAGATGGCAGTTGATCTAGTTAAGCTTACGGTTGCTGCTCGAGAGAGCTGGCATTCTTCGCGGTGAGCTCTAAGAGCATGCGGGCTGTCGAGAATGTTCAAGCATAAGCTGCACCCGCGAGAGCTGAACACCTTGGCGCATTCGATCTTCGGTAGCGGACCTTTGGAGAAAGGACAGAGTGTTAAGCTCTCATGATCAGTAAGAATACAAGAGGGACGAGGATTCACAAACCTATGAGGTGTTCCCTGAGCGACTCAAATGATCTGCAGCGCTTCTGGCACACCCCGCACCTGGGCTCGTGCACCGAGTGGAACGAAATCCTCATGTGCTCCACCAGGTGCTCCATTTTATTGTATTGCCTGAAGCATGCAGCACATTTGTTCCTGGTGGAGGCATGCCATGGGTGAATTAAGTTACTCAAGCTTTTCAAGAAGCAAAGAAATTAGCTTTTCGATCAAGGGGAGAACTCAAAGCCCTTTCTAGCTCAGTTCCGTGAGTTGGAGAGGTCGAGAGCTTCAAAGTCTTGAGACTTAGGGGTCTTTTGTTTTCTCTTATTTAGAGTTTTTCGCCTATGCGGGTTAGCCTGCATTGGTCGGGTCCTTTTTGGGCGTGTTGATGTCATTGAGCATAACTTGTATTTCCTTTCCTTTTTAATAAACTGGTAGAGGTCAAGGCTGAACCCCCCCTCATCCACGAGGGATTTCTCAAAAAAAAAAAAAAATCTGTGGACTATCGATCCCACCGCTATTAGTCCCACATCGGTAAGGGGAGTGGGGTGACCACTCTTAGTATATCCGTTGTGCTCTCCTCCCTTCAAGAGGTCGGCCTTTTGGAGCACTCAGGTGTTGTCACAAAATCAACGAAGTAGCTTGAAATTTCATCGATTACTAGTGCCTAGTGTTGTGGGCTAGCTTCGAAGACTTTTCGTGATGAGAGAGAGAGAGAGAGAGAGTTGGTCCATCTCACCTTGAAAAATTTTAGACAGGAGAAAATGTAGGATCTATTGAGATGAGTGAGATACTGATGAGACTTTACCTTAGGTTGTCAGAGGCCTCAGGCAAGCTATCCATTTCAGTGGGCAGAAGGGTGGGTTGGTGAAGGGGAAGGGAGGCCATGGGCTGGTATTTATAACCATATAAGGAGGAGGGTAGAGCCTTCACAAGCTGTGTGTGTCATCCACCACAAGAACAAAGCCATGTGGATTCTGTGCATTATCTTCACTCACCCATGGCCATGGGAATCGTTGGAGTTCTTTGTGTTGTGCATCTCTTTTGAAGTTCCAAGGAATCACAAAGCAAAGGGCCATTGAAGGGTTGGCAGCAATACGCATGTTGATGCATGGAGGCATGGGAGCCACACTTCCATATCCGAATCTGCACATCACATGTGCAACATGTACATGATCCGCATCTGACGTGATCGTTCTGGAATTTTAAATTGGGGAAATGGGTGTTCAGGTCCCAAACAACAGATCCTGTTAACGACCAGGACACTCATAAGATCCTTTTACGAGGAGGTCCAAAATGCATTTCATTATCCCGAAATTACCCCCCTCCCCTCTTTCTGTCTCTTTCCATGCTCTCTCTCGAGCGGACGGTGGCAAGCACTAACGGGCGGCCACGAGCAGCTGGGGACAGCAACAGCGGTAGCGGCGCGGCGAGCAACGGGTTTGGGTTAGGGTTAGGATTAGATTTTGGACTTTAGGGTTCATCCCATAACTTGTAGATCTTAGGTTTTAGGATTAGATGTAGGGTTTATGTTTTAGGATTAGGTCTGTTCATCCCATTGCCTGTAGATCTTATGTTTTAGGTTCGGATTAGGTCTAGGGTTCACCCCATGGCCTGTAGATCTTAGGTTTTAGGATTAGGTTTAGGTTTTAGGTTTAGTTTAGAGGAGAGTGGCATGCAAATGAAAATTTTCATCCTCAGCCCTAGGCTTAGAGGGATCTCTTGTTTTGGACTGTTCACTAAGTCTCCCCTTTAAATTTTGCTAAATTGGTCCATATGATCATATATGGTGCTTGTATTTTCTGATTCCCACTGGGTTTTGGACCCTTGGATTTTGTTTATTTGGCTGGACAGGTCAAACGGTTAGAGGACAGGGCGCTAGAATAAGGGCTCAAAGTGGTCTGGATGTCGAAACGAGGGAGTCAGCAGCAGCTGCTCTTTATTTATTTATTAATTAATTCTATAATCCCGTGAACATGACATCAATTCCCAATATTCGTATGTGCAAATTAACAAGGCACAATGGCCGTGAGGGAAAGTTCGCATGCACCACGGTGTCCACACCGGGAGTCGAACATGGAACCTCTCCAACGTGGGAGAGAGGAAGTACCACCGTGCGAAAAAGCTTGTTGGTTGACCCTTGGATTTTACAAACGTTTTTTTCCCTCTATTCTTAACAACTATTTACCACTATGTTTGTATCCTAGCGGTTGACCTCATTGTTTTTCTCCCGGGCAGTCACATTATTGATTACCGAGTTTGTCTTACTTCATATCTAATCTAATCTAATCTAATAATACTAAAATGGAGCCCTCTCTTTCTTGTTGTGACACATGGACTACTTTTGAAGAGCCAAAATCCTTCTCCCATGTGTGAACACGACTCTCTCTCATTAATCTTATTAAAAACCTACTATAAAGATGATAAATGCCCATGCAATTGTATTTAATGATCATTTGATTAATTAGAAAATTCATTAGTATTCTCTCTTTCTCTCTCTAACAAGTGAATCACACCCAGACGATGGATGAATCTCAATACTCCATGTTACACAATTCTTTGGACAGTTATAATGTCGTCTATGCTAAGTGGCTTGCATGAAGTTCATCCGAGCATTGCCCGAGTTTCTTACTTGTGGTGTATAAATAAATTGGTGCACCTATGGGCAGAAACAAGGCTCTCGATCTTTGGTGATGAAAAAATATTTTGCGCTCCTGTGTGAAGTTGCCAGGCTTCGAACCATGGTCTCGACCTTGTGCAATGTCACTTACAGCATCGCTCTAAGAAGAAAATGTATGTTCTCTTTAAAAAAAACTTATATCCCAAGCCACAATGATCGTATTTTTATTATTAATAAACCGGTAGGATCTAGCACCTTCCTCTCTCGAAAAAAAGAAAAAAATAAAAAAATGATGTCCGCTAAGTATGACCGACTAGTGGCATTGCACCACATATGCCACATAAGGGTAAGGAGGTAATTTGACCCAATAAAAATTACAACCTTAGTCTCTTCAAATTATCTTATTACCCTTATATGGCTTATGTGTCGCAATGCCACTGGATGGTCATGGTTAGCGGTCCTCTCTCTCTCTCTCTCTCTCTCTCTCTCTCTCTCTCTCTCTCTCTCTCTCTCTCTCTCTCTCTCTCTCTCTCTCTCTCTCTCTCTCTCTCTCTCCATACGTTAGATATTTCTAAAAAAAAAAAGGAAAAAAAAAGAGGTTAATTAGTCCTAAATCCCTCCACAAGTTGTTATCTAAGCTAAATGATACAAGTTGCAAAGATATTAGCTAAAGTCCCTCCCGAAGGACACATTTGCACAACAAGTCCTTAACCGAAAATGTTGACTTTTTTATCCCTTAAATTACAAAAGTGCCCCTCCAGCAAGAGTATCCATTAGTTTCCAGTAAGAGTATCCATTTGCCTTTGGCATGATCGAATATCCATTCACCTATTAACACTATACATGTAGCGATTGCTACAGTGATTTCATTGTAACTACTACAGTGAAAACACTGTAGCAAGAGTATACATTCGTCTCCGAAAAATATATCCATTAGTCATCAGCAAGAGTATCTATTCACCGGGTGACACTATGTATGTTGCGGTTGCTACAAGTGATTTCACTGTAGCAAGAGTATCCATTCGTCTTTAGAAAGAGTATTCATTCAGCTAATTGATACTTTTGTTAAAGTGAAATCATTGTAGCTGCTATAGTGAAATCACTGTAGCAACGAACAATTCGCTAAATTGATACTCTTGCTACAGTGATTTCACTAAAGCAGCTACAATGAAATCACTGTAGCAGCTATAGCAAAATCATTGTAGCAACCGCTACATGCATAGTGTCAACCAGCGAATGATATTCTTTCTGGTGACGAATGAATACTCTTTCTGTAACACGTGAGGGGGTATATAAGGACGAGGGATTTGTTGTAGCACGCAATATTTGGGAGGTACCTGGTGCAATATTGAAACATAGCCTGTTCTTTAGCTAATATATCATCTGCCATAAGGACTTAAGTCCAAATCTCACAAAAAAAAAAAAAGCTCAATGGATAGTCATTATCATCAGCTTCCATGGTGAAAGCTACGCTTCTTGATATATGCAGTGTAGTTTGGGTTGGATCCAGTGGAGTCTGGTCCCCGAATAGATGGCGCTGTCACAGTATCATTCTTTGACCCTAAGGATTCGTATTTGACCCACCCACTACAAGCTAGATAAGTGGATGCACTCAAACTGGTCATAAGGGAACTTGAATCTTGTGATCAAATTGTCAATCATTAAAAGACTACCAACAAATTAAAATTGATCTAAGTATTAGAAAAAATAAGTTTTTACTTAAAGGTCTAGGTCTATGACCTAATTTGTAAGGAATCACAGCCTTTTGGTTCCATGTTGATGGAACGCACGCAGTTAGTACTGTACGTTTCCGTCCGTTTGATTCTGTGTAGTTGCCAAAAATCAATATATTTGTAACTCCTGTTCGACTGATTTTCTATAGAAAATGGTGTTAGTTGGAACTTGGAACACAAATTTTTGCTATGTTTTTCAACTACAGCTGTTGTGGCACGTTTCAACTACAGTGAACAAAACAGAATGTTAGTTGCATTTGAACTTTATCATTTTCACGCATCGTGGGTTCAATGTTAGTTTATCTAATCAAAACTACTATTCTCGCACCCAATTGATATCCCACTCGGTGTTGTACATGCTGGTAGCAGGTCCTCTCCGATTTTCTCTGTTTGTGTACTGACTCATAGGATCATGTCCTTGTTGAAGATGTGGCTCCAAACAAGCCGCATACGACTCCAAGGTTCATGCGCGAAGGAACGACAAAAAAGTCGCGCGAGAAAACTGGGTTGGATCATGCACGCGACCTTCCCAGGTTGTGCGCACGACTTGGTATAGCAGCACTCCGGTAAAACGGTTCGACATGCTTTTTCTCGTGGGATTCATTCTCCAAGTTGGATATGAATGTATTCTATAAAAGAGAGGTCCTAGGATGAACCTAGGAGATGATGAAAGCACAAGGCAACCCAAGGGAGAGAGTAGAAGGTAGCCATCATCAAGGGAGATGGAAGGGAATCCATTAGAGACCGGAAGGTCTCGGGGATGGTTTTCTTCGGTGCTCTTCTTGGTATAGGACTGCGGGATTTATTCTCTTTAGGGGGTATCGCTTTATGAATGTATGAAGGATTGGTTAGAGACAAGTGAACTTGTACTCGGGTTTTTCCAATACTAGCAAATCCATCGATCGGTCTTTGCCGAAATTTCTTGAGTGTTTTACTTGTGTTTATCTATTCGCTCGGTCTTGTCAGTGATTGTCCCCACCGTGGTGTTTTTACATGTGTCGTGTTCCGCTGCACGAGGGCCTCGGATCTTAACAATATCCCTACGCTCGGTGTGACTACCACTATCCCGAATCCACACACACACCAAAAAAAAAAAAACTACGATTCTGAAGTTACATTCAAATCACTAGTTAGGACCATCCCTTACACATTTCCCTCACGTAGTGATAGTCACATACAGTGCTTTGGGTGAGGGGAACTCTGGTCAATATTTAGAAAGGTGAGGTTTGACGACTTTAGCCTACATGGATTTAATCTTTCGGATATTCTCAAATCTCAACTGCACTGTTGCTGCCATGGGCCCCACGGTACAAGATACTCGGTCAACAAAGAAGGGGTGGTGGAAAAAGTTTCGAGATACGGGAAAAAAAAAAGAAAAGGAAGGGGACCGGAGATTCCACGTCAACAACATGCAACGGAGGTCTCTCTGACCATCAACATCTTCACCTTAGAATTCCAGAGGAAAAACTTGGATGGGGAGGCCCTACCGTATAAAGCCGTGGGGATACCTATCACTGTACCATGCATACTACCGGAGTCACAAAGGCTTTGTGGGGATCTGCGTGGAGCGTCGTAATAGGTGTCCCCACATTGCTACCCGGTAAGACATCCCCACCGAAGTTGGTCTTGATAGTAGAATGTCACTTTACCAAAAAAATAAAAGTTCTATGGTACCCACTTTGGTACACCGAATTTTCATAGGGACCATTGGATGGCGTTTACGGTGGATCTCAGGCATCCACCTAGGGTGTGCTTAGTTGGTCGAAAGTGCATCCCAAAGTGATGGAAGTCGGTGAAGTGATCGAGTTTTGATGTCTGGTTGCACGGAAGTCCAGTTCGAAGTTATAATGGGGACTTTCGATGCCCCTCCAGTTCCTCCAAACATGTAAGTGTGATTTCGGCCTAAAAAGATCTGAAGTCACACTTCTGGATGGTTGGGGACGTATGTTCATAATGTTATGTCATCGTATGCACTTTCCTAATGGATCAAAATATGTTCACTTTCTGACAACCAAATAATAAAATTGGTAATGTCTTGAAAGCCAAAATTCTGAATTTTTTCATTTCCTAACAACCAAATTGTTGAACTGGGACTTTTGTCTCGAAGTTTTAGTTCATTGAAGTACTAGTTTGATCAGTTCTCCCACTTCCTCGCGACTTCGGGCTACCAAACACATCCCTGGGGTTCGCCCCATGGCCCCTAGAATATTGCTCCGATCCCACCACTAGGATGGGAGAGAAATGAGATGGGTGGTGGAGATGGGTTCGCTATGGTACCAAATAATGCTTCCACCACTAGGATGTAAGGAAAATGAGATGGATGGTTGAGATAGGTTCAGTAAGGAATTCGGTACCGAAGAGGAACCGATGTCGAGCCAAGAGAAGTGGTCGTGCAATTCCTACGTAGGACGGTAGGAAAAAGATATCCGAACATAAAGCTCGACATAAAACGGACTCACTGTTCAGTGCTTTTTTTTTGGGAAATTTTATTCATACCCCATAAATCTGTAATTAGCCCCCATTTCCAACAAACTTGAACACACCCCATTTTTTTTTTTCATACCCCATTCCAATCCCAAAAATACCCTTCCCCCTTACACCCCACCTTGAATACACACCAGTTAAATGGCAAGCCCCAACTTGATTATACCCCACTCAAACACATACCCCTTAAATATACCCCAATTATATGCACTCTTGAATACACCCCACTCTTAAATAAACCCCATGCAGTTGGCTGATACTTGAAGGCACAAGTAGAGCTGCAACTTGGGCGGGCCAACTTGAACCCAACCCGAGTCCAACCCGAACCCAACCCGAATTTGGACGGGCTAATCCGAGCCCAACCTGAATTATTTCTCCTCGACCCGACAGGACCCGACACGAAATTAGCGGGTCTGGGACAAGGCTAAACGGGTTCGGGTCGTAAACGGGTCGTAAACGATAGACCCGTTTAATAAACGGGTCGGGTCCGGGTTTAGGGTCTGGACACGGTAGACCCGTTTAGTATTCAACGGGTCGTGTCGGGTCGGGTCTACCAGCAATCCAATACTATAATATATAATACTAGTGGGTCTTTCGGGTCAGGTCGGGTCAAGTCGGATTGGGTCAACTGAATAGATCCGGGTGGGGGTCTTACCGGGTCTTATCATCTCTACCTATTTATTAGCGAGTTAGGTACGGGTTTAGAATCTAGACACACGATTAGTTAAACGGGTCGGGTCCGGGTCTAGGGGTTTTGGACACGACACGAACCCGACACGACACGACTCATTGCCATGTCTAGCTGCAACTTGGGCGGCCCAACCCGACCCCAACCCGACTTTGGGCGGGTTAACCCGAACCCACCCCGCACAACCCGGCCAACCCGACGGGTTGGGCTTGGGCTAAGTTTAAACAAACATTTGGTTGGGTTGGGGGTACAAAAGACGCTGAGCAGCGGCTTTGTGGTTTGGGGTACAAAAAAAAAGGGCATTGTTGGTATTAAAGGATTGTTGAGTAAGTTATTGAGAAACGGTAGGGAGTCGGGGGCTAATTACAGATTTTTGGGGTATGAATAAAATTTCCCTTTGTTTTTGGATTATTTTGACTTTGCCCCCCAAATTTTGCCTTGAATTAGACTTTACCCCCATATTTTCATTAATTAGACTTTACGCCTCAAAACTAACGCTTCCGTCAGCTCACCATCCAAGATAAAGGGTGAGCTGACGGAAAAGAACTAAAGTTTTGGGGGGTGAGCTGATGGAACAGTTAGTTTTGGGGGGTAAAGTCTAATTAATGAAAATATGGGGGGTAAAGTCTAATTCAATGCAAAATTTGGTGGGGGCAAAGTCAAAATAACTTTTATTTTTGGAAAATTTTATTCGTACCCCAAAAATCTGTAATTAGCCCCGTCTCCCTATCGTTTCTCAATAACTTACTCAAAAACCCTTTAATACCAACAATGTCCTTTTCTTTTGTACCCCAAAACCCTAACTCAATGTGTTTTGTACCCCCAACTCAACCCAAGGTCTCTTTGAACTTCCTTAGCCCAAACCCAACCCGTCACGTTGGTCGGGTTGATTGGGTTATGCAAGGTGGGTTGACCGGCTTCAATACGGTAGAGGAGAAATATTGGGTTAGGTTCGGATTGGACTAGGGCTGGCAATTTCGGACTCGACACGGCAGACGCGACACGACCCGACACAAAGTTAGCTGGTCTGGATCAGGGCTAAACAGGTTTGGGTCGTAAACGGGCCGACACGATAGACCCGTTTAATAAACGGGTCTGGTCCGGGTTTAGGGTTGGACACGGTAGATCCAGGAAGACCCGTTTAGTATTCAACGGGTCGTGTCGGGTCTAGCCACAATCTGATACTATAATATATAATATCAGCGGGTCTTTCGGATCGAGTCGGATTGGGTCGGATCGAGTCAACTAAATAGACCCGGGTGGTAAATGGGTCTTAACTGGTCTACCCGTTTATTAGTGGGTCGGGTACGGGTTTAGGATCTAGACACGATTAGTTAAACGGGTCGGGTCCGGGTCTAGGGGTTTTTGACACGACACGAAACTAGACACGACACGAACCCGACATGACACGACCCATTGCCACCCCTAGGTTGGACTCGGGTTGGGTTCGGGTTCGGGTTGGCCCACCCTTATGCCTTCAAGTACCAGCCAACTGTATGGGGTTTATTTAAGAGTGGGGTGTATTCAAGAGTGCATATAATTGGGGTATATTTAAGGGGGTATGTGTTTGATTGGGGTATAATCAAGTTGGAGCGGGCTATTTAACTGGGGTGTATTGAAGGTGGGGTGTAAGGGGGAAGGGTATTTTTGGGATAGGAATGGGGTATGAAAAAAAAAAAAATGGGGTGTGTTCAAGTTTGTTGGAAATGGGGGCTAAGTTCAGATTTTTGGGGTATGAATAACATTTCCCTTTTTTTTTTTTTTGCTCAAATCGTCTGTTTGTCCCGCTGTGTGTCCTCATGTGAGTTGAAATCGCATTGCACAGGATACTAAAGTTCATGCCATTTCTCTGCCCTTTTTAGGTTTTAAAGATAATATTTGTTGACATGTTTGTGTAGCGGTTAGCTTGACCAACCAATAATAACACGCCATGTGTTCAACTTTATCCAAAGTTTGAAATATGAACCCGCATCATCATAAGTTAGAACACGTGGGGTGTTAGCATTGATCAACAGATTTTTTTTTCCTTGCCTTATTGGGGTACTTAGCTCTGCACGCGGGTTGCACGTGGGCCCAATTTTGTATTACAATACATATAAAAATATATATAGTTATTTAAATTAAATATACTATTTAAATTTATCAAATATATTTAAAATTATATATAGAGCGATTCAAGTTCGGGAATAATCATTGGTGTTATCGCTAGATGGTTCATCTTTTTTTTTTTTTGATCAATGTGGATTGAAAAAGGAAAACATTACAGAAACGTTCAATATTGTCGATATTTCCGAGATGTTTTACAATGATGTTGTTAAGATTATAGTAAGGCTCGGTATCTGTCATTGTAAGTTTTATTGTTGATAGTGATAACCGTATAATCCGATCAATTTTGTCCAAGTTGAAGTAGATTCTTTTGAAACTTTGTAAGTCGTAAGTGTCAGAATCATCCGTGAAGTGTATCATTTTAACTGAGAATAATGGAATTAAACAAAATGATTATCAATCTGCATGGGTTTGAGAGAGAGTCCTTTTGTCGTATATGCATGAAAACAAACTTTTTTATCAAATCACAAAGATTCCATTACCCATAAAGAGAGAAAGAGATAGGGAGGTGGGAGTATCCGGAAGTCGGTGGAGGGATAGAAGAGATGGGTGGAGGATATTGCAACAATGAACACACACACACACACACACATAGCTAGATAGAAGCATGACTTTGTATTCCCATGCAAAAATGGCCTCAATATATACTCCACTATTAACATGCATAAAGGTTTCCAAATTTACTTCTGGACAACAATCTTCACTATTTCCTCTTGTATTCAACTAATGCTAGAAAGGTGGATGAGGAAATTTTTATGGGGGCCTTCCACTGTGCATGTCCGATGGTAGGAGGTGTGCAAGCCGTTCAAGGAAGGACTTGGGACACGGAGCATTTCTGATATTAGCAAAGCGAGCTATGTGAAACTTGGATGGATCCTCCTCACTGACAAGCTGAATTTGTGGACCTCTTGAATGAAAGTAAGATACCTTGGCAGCCAGTCTTTTTGGGAAGCCACTCCTACTCACTCTTCATCTAGTGTCTGGCGGGGCATCCTAAAGTGTAGAGATGATCTTGCCTTGAATCTCAATTTCAGCATTGTGGATGGTAGAAGCATTGATAAATGGCGAGATCCTTGGGTGGAGGGGAGGAGCCCGATACAGATTATAGGGATTCATGCTATCTCGGATTTGCAAAATGGTTGACCCAAGCTAAGCACTTGAATTGATCGGGGTCAATGGCAGCTACCGAATCCTGTTAATTTGGCTATGGCTGATTTATTTTCCACAATTCGGAAAATACATATTAATCAGTCTTTATTAGAAGATACTATCTTGTGGAATAAAAACAGCAAAGGAGAGTTCTCCTTAAAGACGACATGGGAGTCTATTCGAACTGTGGGGGCCCCTATGAGCTGGGCAAAAATTATTTGGAATACTAACTCCCCTTTGTATATGGCGGGTTATAAGGTATAGGTTGCCAACCTTCCATTATGTTTAAAGGAGTGGTACCTCCCTTGCTAACAGATGTTTCTTGTGTTGCCAAGATGAGGAATTGAAAATGTAAAGCATATTTTTTTTCAAATGCCCCTATTCCATGGAGGTTTGGTTGAAATGTTGTGCGAAGGTGGGATGGAACTCCGTAGCTACAACCCTTTCAATCAAGAAGGTTTGCAAGTTTATCCTCTCCCTTCCAAGTAGTCCCTCTAGGCTGTTAGCTAAGAGTCTGATAACTACTGTTGTTTTCTCTCTTTGGGTTGAAAGAAACTATCGGGTCCATGAGGATTTGTATAGCACTCCGTCGGAAACTGTTGCTAAAGTGGCTGCTAGGTATGCGGAGATTCTTAGATATATTACCAATAAGGATGCTCTTTCTATTGCTGACCATCACATCATGTTCTGGGAGGTTAGAGCTAAGTATATGGCATCTCATGGTACAGTTTCAGATTAATAGTGCAAGGGGTATTTTAGTTAGCAGTGGCTGGTCTGTTCCGGGAGGGCCCATGCCTCTTTTGTTCCTACGTTCTATTTCAGTTTAGGAGGGCCCAATCACTTCTCGTTCCTCACCTTTTTTTATCGGTAGACACGAATTTGTTTGTTCGACCTGCATTGGTGGAGGGCCAACCACCCCAGTTCTCCCCAATTTGGTTTCTACTGGGGTTGGTGGTTTTTGGAGCTTGGACTTCGAGAGTCTATCAATCTCTAGTAGCGGATGATAATCTTCTTTTTTCTTGGAAGCATGAGAGTGACTGTTTTGTACTGGGAAGGCTCATGCGTATCTTTGATCCACACTTTCATCTTCAGCTTGGGAGGGCCCAAGCCCTTCTTGTCTCTCACCTTCTTCTTTGGCAGATACTTTGCTATTTTGGGCTGCGATGGTGGAGGGCATACTGTCTCATCTCTTCGGAAACATGGAATTGGGGAGTCTCAAAGGATTTTTGGAAGCGGCAGACTTTCTCATTTCATGGGGAGCAGAGGAGGTACTATCTTCACTTTGGCTTGATCTTGTCTTTGTTTGGCAGCTCGACCTATGTTGTTGTCTTGTTTGTGGTTGCTAGGGCCTTCTTGTTGTTTCTGTTTTTTGGCAAGGGTAGATTGAGATGTTCTTTAGGTAGTAGAGTCCATAGGTGGTGGCCATGTTTGGCTAACTACCTGTGGGATCTTCTCTCTGGTTTTATTTTTCTGCCTTTGGGAGGGCCTTATTTTAATTTATTTATCTTAAAAAAAAAGGTTTTCAAATTTACTAATTTTTGTGGATATGATATCTATGTTAAGGTGATCATCCTCACAAAATATAGCAAGTTTTAAAACCTCTAAGCATTTTAAATAAGCTCATCAAATTAACGGTTGAAATGAACAAATAATATAACTTCTATTATTTTGATACGTCTAGAGGTTTCATAATTTGCTGATTTTTTGTGAAGGTGATCATATTGCTATAGATAACATATTCATAAAAAATCAATAAATTCTGAAACGTCTAGACTCATCAAAATATTAGAAGATTATCAATTATCAAATTCAACCATTAATTTGAAGAGCTTATTTGAAATACTTAGATATTTCAGAACTTGCTGATTTTTTATGAGTATGATCATCTTAACATAGATATCACATTCACAAAAAATTAAAAAATTCGAAAACTTCTACGTCTGTTAATAGAGGAGCATACATTAAGGCCTTCTTTAAATGGGCATACAAAGTCATACTTATCTCTCTCTATACACACACACACACACACAAGTAATGCCTGTGCCTGTCGACATGCAAAAGATTTCGAGGGCGGGGATAATATTTTGATGAAGTGTCATTTCAAAGGTGGCAATAAAATATTCCGAGAGCGATGATAATATTTCGAAGGAGATAACAATATTTAGAGGGTGATAACAATATTTTATGAGCAAGGCCTCTTCATTGTGACAATAATGACACTTTTATTGAAATTTAAGTATCTGTTTGAGGGTAAAATGTGATTGATTTTACAACCTTTTCATTTGGAATATCTATTTTTAAATGTCCCATGGGTAAATCATTCTATTTGTTATTGATGTTTTTAGTTATGGCATCTGCAATGCTCTTCTACAAAGCCTCTAATTGCGTTATTAATTGAAAACTGATGATGCAAAAATTTCAGCCAATTATTTCATCGACATTTAACTAATAGTTGGAGTGTCATTATAAATCTCAACTCATCTGCAATGCTCTTTTATAAAGTCTCTGGTTGCTTTAACTAATTAATTCCTTTCTTCCCTAATACACCTCCCTCATAAATTAAAACCACTACAAATAAAGGGCTTCCTAGGGCGAGAGACATGGATACACATACAAAATATGGGCACATATGTAAAATTAGGACAGTTCTGGATCTAGTCCGAAATCTAGGACACAAATTAATATGGAGATAAGTATCACATAAATGTATGTATGTGTGACTATAAGATACAAAGACAAAACACATTATATATATATATATATATATAAAGGAAAAACATATGTATATAAAATACAAAGACAAAATCTAGGACATAAGTATGGAGATGAGTATCCCATGAATGTATGGACATAAATGTAAGATACAAAGATAAAGTACATTTAGAAATACAAAAATACACTACATCCCCATCTTAAACTGCAAATTTGTTATAATCTTTGTGATTGACTTTGAATAATAAAAAATTTAGCTTTATGATTGAATAATCTTCACTATCTCATCCAACTTCAAATTTTAGCATACAAAGTAGGGCTTATCGGATTTTTTTCAACTAATCTTATCAAAAGATTAAACCACAATTCAGTACATTTGCAAAAAATAAATATAGCAATCGAACCCAATTAAAATGCAGCCTTTTAATTATTCTTATAATCTTTGTCAGCGGCTTTGAATAATGGAAAATTTAGCTCTATGATTGAATAGTCTTCACTATCTCATCAAAAGAAAAATCCTCAATGTTGCAGTATGACATCCTCAATTGAAATTACAATAAAAAAAAAACAATACATTGATCATTCAATTGAAATTACAATGAAAGAAAATAAGACAAGTGTAGCTCTGACACATCGATGACGTGTGTAAACCCGCTGAAAGGCTACAGAAGGGTGCGTGTCCTCACCAACTCCCCTCAGTTGAGAAGAGTTCGTCTTTGAACTAAAACTCTGATAGCACTCCAACTGGTATGGGTCGAGTCTCTGAATCTTGTCTCTATTGATCCACGTAGCTTTCGATTTGGGTCGGCCATGCTAAAGGACCAAGTACCACTAAAACCCTCATTCCTGAGTGCAGATAATCTGGTCATCCAAGATCTATTCCACCGTGTCTTGAATCTGTGGAGAAAAAGATATAAGAGGTAAGGCAGTAGTAGGAGATATATTTTCATAATGGGGTTTGAGGTCAATATCAGGCTCATTGAAGGGATTTTTGAGAATAATTATCGGACCTCTGTAGGCAACTAAGTCTTCCACATTAAACACCAGATTAATCTCAGCCAAAATCATTGGGAAGATCCACTACATATGCATTGGATTCGACACGTTTCAGAATTTTGTATGGTCTCACCCTACGAGCATAGAGTTTCTTAATAGTCCCCGAGGGAAACCGTTCTGGCCTAATCCTAATCATTACGTCATCACCCACTCAAAATTCCTGATAAAGCTTCTGTAAATCAACGACTAATTTATATCTATTATTGTTGATTTCAATTTTTTTATTTATCTCCTTATGAAGATCTTGTATGTATTGCACAAACGATTTAGCAGAATCAGGCACTCGAAGGTTTGGTTCTATAGGAATAAGGTCAATATATTTTTGTGGCATGTAGCCATGAACAATCTCGAAAGGGCTCATGCTTGTTGTGCTATTCGTGGAACTATTATAGGCGAATTCAGTAGCGGACAAAATCAAGTCTTAGTTGCCAGGGTGGTCACCAACTTGACATCTCAGTAAATTTTCTAAGTTACGGTTGACCACCTCAATTTGACTATCCGTTTGGGGGTGGTGGGTTGTCGAGAATTTGAGCTTTGTGTATGTGAAAGTCCAAAGTGTCCACCAAAAATAGTTGACAAATTTGACATCCCTATCAAACATTATAGTCTTTGGTAATCCGTGGAGTCTAACAATCTATTTATAGACGATGTTAGCAACTTTGGAGACGTCAAATGTCTTGAAATAGGGCAAGAAATGTGCCATCTTTGAAAACCTGTAGACTACCACGAGAATGGAGTCGTGCTTACTTCGAGTCTTCAGTAGCCCTAGTACAAAGTCCATACTGATGTCCTACCAAGGATGATCAGGAACGGTAAGAGGGGTGTACAAGCCAGTGTTTTGCTTGCATTGCTTGGCTAACTGGCAAGTGCGACACTGGCTTATAATTTTACCAGCGTCTTTATTTAAGCTAGGCTAGAATCTTTGATTGACCATGTCTATGGTCTTATTGTTGTAGCTCGTGTGTCCTGAGCGTGGATTTTCTGTATTAATATAAATAAAGATGACTTTGGTTATTGCTTTAATTAGAATACTACTTTGGTATATGTTAATATACATATAATAAAAGGACCATAGGAAACACAGTAGGCCACTAAGGCGCATGGTGGATCCATGCTTGGGAGACCCAGTGGACCAGTTTTGTGTAGACCTAGAACTAGTTCACAGCTTTGGTGATGCCGATCGCTTCATCGAGAATAAGCTGTTGGCAGGTAGAGGATGTGGTGAAGTCTCCACCACGGGAATATGGGATTCCCATTCACCTGACCAAGCACGATGATCGTGTTGAACAGGAACCAAGACGGTGCATAGTTCAGTGATTCAGACACTGGTGCATAAACCGTCTTACTACTATAGATAATCCGTCCTTAACCCTGAGGGACCATGCGCACTGGGCCAACTAATTGTCTGGTGCTTTGATGTGCCAACGTGTGCGGACCTTCCATAGTCCAATACCACGGTACGTTGGGTTACCTGACTGGCGCTTGGGTGGCATGCAATCCCTACAGGTTATTCGACATCCAGTGATGGATGGGTGCGTTTTGATGAGTCAATCTGTCCACATAATTAACCCAGGCCTGGTGGTTGTCAGTATGACTGACGATATTTCGGATACTAGGCATAGCACCGGAAGGTGTGTGGTGTTATAGATGACAAGTCATCAAACCCTAGTCAGATGATCGATCAGGATCTTACGGTGCTCCCCACTGCCCGAGTCGTATCATGGCACCAGTAATAGGAGGGACTAAGGATTATCGGAGTATAGTAGAGAACAGGATTACGAGAGAGTAACATAAGTTTAGGATCACTAGAGTTCAACTCGCGTCGCACTCTGGGTGGCTACGCGGGTTTATCGGATTAGGGCTGATTAACGAAACTTTCGGTGTATCACCGGAACTGTTAATCAAGGATCCAGTTGGAGCTAGAGATCCCGAACCCTGAAGGTTCCACCCTGTCGTTGCGTATAGGAATTGTTCTCTGACCTGGTTGGATACGTTGGATACGAAGTAGCGTGATGGAGCGCAAGCCTGGAGCCTAAGAATCTAATTCACATGTGTTAGGGGCCGTAGGGGTATTTTGGTAAATACTGAAATATGGCTCAGAACATACTGAATATGGATTTTAGAATAAGCGGAATAATTCCAGGAGCTCATAGGCACTGACGGAACTCGATTTCGAGTAGCGCACCTCACTCGGTCTTTCTTTCAGTTTTTCACTTTTCATGAAGGGCGTTTCGTCCAGGCTTCACGATAGACACTTGGAAACCCTACAAACCGCCCCCTCTCATCCCTATTTACTAGGGGCCGGCCCTAGCTTGCTCGGATCCCTGGCCATGTTTCTAGGATTGTTTCTTTTTCTTTCTAGCAAAATTATACACGAACAAGCACTTGCTCGGAGCGTGTTAGTTTTTCGGTCATAGGAAGAAGGAGATGATGCTACATCCACGGTTCGGGCAAGCGATACCATGGCGTGTAAAGACCCGGCGAAAGCGTGCACGTTGACGATGATGGGGATTATCGTCAGAGATCGTACAGAACGGAAGAGCATGATATCTTGGGTGTGCTATTCAGGTTCAGGGGTCGGACCCTGGACTTGATTTAGTTTGGATGCTATTTCTGTTGATTCTCTTTTCTTAGTGTTTAGAGAACCCCGATGATAATGTGATTATCTATCTTGCTTGTAAGTTTGTCTCTAGATCAGGCTTAGGGTTAGTACTAAGCTTATGGATTCATCGGTGCCTCTATATGGTTCTAACACGTGCGAATCCGGTGGCTAGCTAAAAGAAAAGGTGGTAACCGCCCTCGTGATAGTTCAGGTAGCCAAGTACTATGCACCGAGATAGATGCAGTATTAGATTTGTTTAGAGATAACTAATGTCTCCATAAAAAGTATGATAACCCTAGTGGGATGCCCTTTTCCCACGTGGTCCTAGCGACCAAGTTAGGTTAGAATTTTACTGTGTGATACCCGTTTCTAGATGACGTTTGATGGTAGTATGAACTCATCACGATTTGGTTATGCCACCATTAGGTTGAGGTTCGGCGGAGGTTGTCGGATGTCCCTATTTGGCTAACATCGAAACCTATAATGAGATGAGGTCTACTATGACATCAGGCATCAAATTATGAATGAGGCGTCATTCTAGTGGGAGTCCTTTCCACGTTGACCTTAGGCTAGGCTCCAGATCTTAGGATTATGGGCAAACTAGTGAAGTATCAGGATCCTTGGAATCTATGTAATGTGATCTTTGCAAGAAAGGCGAACTCTGAGTATTCGAGGTAGGGACTATGATATTTTCCAAGGATACTAATGCTTTGCGGGAAGGTTTGTAATCCTAGTGGGAGCATGGTAGACCAGGGTTTAAGTCTAGGAGGTCGTGACCTTTCTAGATATGCATAAAACCTCATAAAAAAGGGATGTATAAGAGGTTCCCTCCAAAGGGGAGCCCCTGGCCTCCATAATCAACCGGCTAAGGGTCTGGGTGGGAGGTACGCAGTTCGATATTCCCACCATGTGAGAGCTGTGTTTCCTTCCATGCTGGTTCGCCCAGTGGTTTTCTTCGGGACATGGAGGATGCCTGTGGCAGTGGGTGACGGTTTTTTCTACACCGCGGGAGCCTATGAACCCCCCTGCCGACACCACCTAGATTTGTGGGAAGCATCCGAAAGCTTGTGTGATGCTGCCGTTGCTGCGCACGCGGGAAAGCTGGCCAAAAGAAGTCTGGGAGGTCTTTCAGTTTACCATGGGCAATTCTGATGAAGACTGGGTCGTAAAAACCCCGTTGACAGAAGTGGTTGCATGCTCTCACCGAGATACTGTCTCCAATTCAAGGCCGATAGTCTCAGTGCTCGAGCCTAGGGAATTTAGAGTCCTGGATGTCTCCACTTGAGGTAGTGAAGACATAGCGACTGGAGTAAACATTATCTTTTTCTAAATTCCATGAAATAGATTATAGTAAACCCTAATTTTGCTTTGAACCATTATTTACAGAAATCATGACCAAGCTCGACCCCCTTGCCTCCATACTTAATGATAACAAACTTACGGGACCAAACTACGAGGACCGGAAGCGTAACTTGATGCTCGTCCTAAGGGTTGGCAAATACACAATTACCCTAAGTACCCCTCAACCGGCCATATCGGGACCAAGTGCAACTGAGACTCAGTTGAAGGAATGGAAAGACTGGCTAGATATTGATGAGATGTGCAAGTGCTACATAATGGCATCCTTGCAGACCGTCCTTCAGAAGCAAGTTGAAGACATGGCCTTCGCTTCAGACATGATGCTCTACCTAAAGGAAATGTTCGAGGGTCGTAGTCGGGTAACTCGTTACCTGACCATCAAAAAATTGGTGTTCACGAAGATGGCAGAGGGGACTTTAGTTCGGGATCATATGCTGAAATTGTTTGGCTATATGAATGAGCTTGGTTCCTTCGATGTCATCTTGGATGCAGAGATCCAGATCGATATTTTCCTCGCGTCTCTGTCAGGAGCGTTTGAGGGCTTCGTTACCAACTTTAACCTTAACCGGTTAGAGATGTCTAACGCAAGGCTCCTAGCGACGCTCCAGGCGACAAAGGACGGGATGAAGGCAGGAGCTCAATCCCTGAACATAGAGCGAAATTCTTCTCTAAAGCCAAAGGTAAGTTTCAGAAAAGAAAGTCTAAGAAGCCCGTGAAGATGGGCCAAGTGCAGTTGCAGGTTCCTAAGCAGAATGGTCCGGCGAAGCCCAAAGGAAAATATTTCCGATGCGGCAAGAAGGGGCACTGAAAGGGCGACTACTGCGCGGCTCCCAAGAAGGCTGAGATAGGTATATCTCAAATCCACATAGTGGAATCCCTTGTAGCATCCAGTTGTTCTCCAGTTTCATGGATTGTGGATTCTGGTTCCACTAACCATGCTTGCAATAATTTGTAGGGGTTCAAGGAGACAAAAAAACTGGGTGATGGGGAGATGATCCTAAGCATGGGAACTAAGGCCGTGGCAGAGGCTGAAGCAGTTGGAGATGTCATCTTACAGTTTCTTGATGAAAGAAGTTTATTACTTAGAGACATACTTTATGTACCGTCTTTGAGACGAAACTTAATTTTTGTTTTCTTATTGAATAATGAAGGTTTTTCAGTTTTATTTGATGCTTCTGGTGTGTCAATTAAATTGAATGGTTCCTTTGTTTGTAAGGAGAAGATACAGAATGGTCGCTATATAATTAACTCCAATCATAAGCAGGATAACATAACTGAAGCATGTGTGGTTAATTCATCTAAAAGAAAAAATCCCTCAGATAATCCAACACTTCTTTGGCATCTAAGGCTTGGACACATAGCCTCAGACAGGATTCACAGATTGGTTAAGGTAGGACTCTTAAGTCCAAATATTTCAGAAAGCCTACCGACGTGTGAGTCTTGCCTGGAAGGCAAGATGACCAAAGGATCTTTCCGAGCTAAAGGTAGCAGATCTCAGAAGGTGTTAGAGTTGGTACACACTGATGTATGTGGGCCCATAAGTGTCCGTGTCATAGGAGGCTTCGAGTATTTCATCACCTTCACGGATGATCACTCGAGGTTTGGATACATATACCTAATGCGGCGGAAGTCTGAATCCTTTGATAAGTTCAAGGAGTTCAGAGCTGAAGTAAAAAAGCAGACGGGTAAAAGTATCAAGTCTCTTCGATCGGATCGAGGAGGCGAATACCTATCGGATGAATTTATTGGGTACCTGCGTGAGCATGGGATCATATCCCAGTTGACTGCACCAGGGACACCGCAACAAAACGGTGTATCTGAGAGGAGAAACTGAACTTTGTTAGACATGGTTCGGACTATGATAAGTTATGCCACATTGCCACCTAGTTTTTGGGGATATGCCCTAGAGACAGTAGCATATACTTTGAACTTTGTTCCATCAAAGTCAGTACTCCTAACTCCTTGGGAGTTGTGGTTGAAGCGAAAGCCAAGCCTACAACACTTTAGGATTTGGGGTTGTCCAGCACATATGCGAAAGGACAATCGAGATAAGATAGAGTCAAAAACTAAGGTATGTCTGTTCGTTGGGTATCCAAAAGGGACAAAGGGTGGTTTATTTTATGATCCTGAGGATAAAAAGGTTGTCGTCTCGATGAACACTGTATTCCTGGAGCAGGATTATTTAATAGACCATAAGCCCACCAGTAAAGTAGTTCTTGAAGAATTGCTTGGTACTGATGGGAGTACGCAGACAGAAAACATAGTGGGAGCCGATACCACTAAGATAAACGATACTGTAGAATCGACTCCTATGGAACCACCGCAGGCTCGTCACAGTGGGAGGACTACAAGTGCTCCTGATGAAAACATTGGAGAAGCCTTCATGGTAGATCCAGAGTTTTAGGAGGATGATCCTCTAAACTATGACGAAGCGATGGTATCCTCTGACCATGCAGCATGGCAAGAAGCCATGGAGGCAGAACTGACATCGATATCCCAAAACTCGGTCTGGACACTTGTAACACCACCTCACAACATTAAACATGTTGGATGTAAGTGGATATACAAAAGAAAAAGAGGTCCGGATGGTACCGTTGAGACTTACAAAGCTAGACTAGTCACTAAGGGTTATACCCAGCAAGAAGGGATCGACTATGACGAAACCTTTTCGCCAGTAGCTATGCTTAAGTCTATCCGGATTCTCTTATCCATTGCAGCCTATTATGATTGGGAGATCTGACAAATGGACGTCAAGACCGTATTCCTCAACAGGGATTTGGAAGAAGACATCTATATGTCTCAGCCTCCAGGCTTTGTCGCAAAAGGTCAGGAACGTCTGGTGTGCAAGTTGCAAAGGTCCATTTATGGACTGAAGCAAGCATCCAGAAGGTGGAACATGCATTTTGATCAAGTTATCCAGTCTTATGGATTTGAGCAGAATGTGGATGAACCATGTGTTTATAAAAGAAGCGATAAGACTGCAGTAGTTTTTCTAGTGCTTTAAGTAAACGATATCCTGCTCATTGGAAACGATGTTGGAACACTATCTACAGTGAAGTGTGGTTATCCTCTCAATTTGACATGAAAGACCTGGGTGAAGCGAGTTATATTCTGGGGATCAAGGTAACTCGAGATCACCAGAACAAGACTCTCTCGCTGTCACAGTCAGCTTACATAGATACTATCTTGGTCAGATTCAGTATGCACAACTCCAAGAAGGGACTGGTTCCATTCAGACATGGAATGAAATTATCCAAGGATCAGGGTCCTAAGACTCCTGAGGAGAGGGCAGAGATGCAGAAGATACCTTATGCTTCGGCTGTAGGGAGTCTGATGTATGTTATACAGTGCACGAGACCAGATATATACTATACAGTAGGCATGATGGGCAGGTATCAGTCAAATCCGGGTCCAAGGCACTAGACTACTGTGAAAAGTATACTCAAGTATCTCCGTAGGATGAGAGATTATGAGTTAGTTTACTCTTCACAGGAACTGATGCCCATTGGATATACGGATTCTGACTTTGCGTCAGATCCGGAATTCAGGAGATCGACGTCAGGGTTTGTGTTTTCATTAGGAGGAGGAGCTGTCAGTTGGAGGAGAGTGAAGCAGGGATGCATCACGGATTTGACGACAGAGGCTGAGTACGTTGCGACGTGCGAAGCAGCTAAGGAGGCGGTGTGGCTCAAGAAGTTCCTCACGAACTTAGGATGCGTACAGGGAGCTCAAGATCCTATTATCCTTTACTGTGACAATAGTGGAGCGGTAGCACAATCCAAGGAGCCAAGATATCACCAGAAGAGTAAGTATATCGAGCGGAAATACTACATTATCCTGGACTTGCAAAAGCGAGGGGAGATTGCAGTGACTCAAGTGGCGTCTACAGATAACATGGCGGACCCTTACATAAAGGCGTTACCGACTAAGGCTTTTGAGAAGCACGTGGATGCCATGGGAGTTAAGACTGTTATTCCCCGCTATGCCAAGTGGGAGATTGTTGTAGCTTGTGTGTCCTGAGCGTGGATTTTCTGTATTAACATTAATAAAGATAACTTTGGTTATTGCTTTAATTAGAATACTACTTTGGTATATGTTAATACACAATAATAAAAGGACCCTAGGAAACACAGTAGGCCACTGACGCGCATGGTGGATGCATGCTTGGGAGACCCAGTGGACCAGTTCTGTGTAGAACTAGAACTAGTTCACAGCTTTGGTGATGCCGATCGCTTCACCAAGAATAAGCTGTTGGCAGGTAGAGGATGTGGTGAAGTCTCCACCACGGAAACGTGGGATTCCTATTCACCTGACCAAGCACGATGATCGTGTTGAACAAGAACTAAGACGGTGCATAGTTCAGTGTTTCAGACACTGGTGCATAAACCGTCTTACTACTATAGATAATCCGTCCTTAACCCTGAGGGACTATGCGCACTGGGCCAACTTGTTGTGTGGTGCTTTGATATGCTAACGTGTGCGGACCTTCCATAGTCCAATACCACGGTACGTTGGGTTACCCGGCTGGCGCTTGGGTGGCATACAATCCCTACAGGTTATCTGACGTCCAGTGATAGATGAGTGCGTTTTGATGAGTCAATCTGTCCACACAATTAACCCAGACCTGGTGGTTATCAGTATGACTGACGACGTTCCGGATGCTAGGCATAGCACCGGAAGGTGTGTGGTGTTATAGATGACAAGTCATCAAACCCTAGTCAGATGATCGATCAGGATCTGACGATGCTCCCCACCGCCCGAGTTATATCATGACACCAGTAATAGGATGGACTAAGGATTATCGGAGTATAATAGAGAACAGGGTTACGAGGGAGTAACATAAGTTTAGGATTACTAGAGTTCAACTCGCATCGCACTCTGGGTGGTTACGCGGGTTAATCGGATTAGGGTTGATTAACGGAACTTTCGGTATGTCACCGGAACAACTAATCAGGGATCCGGTTGGAGCTAGAGATCCCGAACCTTGAAGGTTCCACCCTATCATTGCATATAAAAATTGTTTCCCGACCTGGTTGGATACGTTGGATGCGAAGTAGCGCGATGGAACGCAAGCCCGGAGCCTAAGAACCTAATTCACATGTGTTAGGGGTCGTAGGGGTATTTTGGTAAATACTGAAATATGGCTCAGAACACATTGAATATCGATCTCAGAATGAGCGGAATAATTCCAGGAGCTCATAGGCGCTGACGGAACTCGATTCCGAGTAGCGCACCTCACTCAGTCTCTCTTTCAGTTTTTTACTTTTTGTGAAGGGCGTTTTCGTCCAGGCCTCACGATAGACACTTGAAAACCCTAAAAACCGCCCCCTCTCATCCCTATCTACTAGGGGCCGGCCCTAGCTTGCTTGGAGCACTAGGAGACCGGCCCTATAAGAGGTAAAGAGAGGGAGGGGCCGGCCCTAGCTATCCCCCTCTCCTAATACCCGAACTCCCTCCCATCTCTCCCTCTCTAAGGTTTTGGCCAAGGAAGAAAGAGGAAGAAGAAGGAAGAAGGAAGGAGAAGGAAGAAGAGAGAAAGAGAAGGAGGAGATCTACCGGCACGTCATCGTCTTCGCAACGAATTCCTTTGTCGGCTCGTAATCCTTGCACTCAGAGACGGGATTTCGAGGATTCCTCAATTTGCAAAGGACAAGGTGCTATCCGACAGCTTCCCTTGCGATTCAAGTGTGGCTCTTCATCGTTCTGTCCTCTCCGGATCATAGATCCATAAGGCATGATGATTCTAAACACCTAACTAAATGCATGCATGTGTTCCGTAGATCGTAGTATGCCTCTAGGGTGTCCGCACATATGCTAAGATTATAGATTTGCATGTAGATTGTTTTGTAGAATTAATTGTAATGAAACATACACTGTATGATCTTCGGATCTATCTTTTGCTTCCGCTGCGACTCTAATAAGCGGATCCAATTCCAACACTTATTCCTTCCAAAATAGCCATCTAATCTTCCAGCATGAAGTTCCTAGACAAGAAAGTCCCTTAGAGAGGTTTGGGGAATACACAACTTGTTTTCTTGAAACAAAAAATCGTCTACCATGAGGTAGTCGGTAGCCTCTCTAGTATGACCTTCCAAGACGGTGGTATAAATTTTAATAAAGCTAGGGGCAAGACATGTAATCCTCAATCATACCTTCAAAACCCGTGACTCGAATACTCACAGAGAGGAGTATCGTGACCCGTCGACTTAAGGAATCAGCTGCCTTATTATCAATTCCTGCCTTGTGGCATAGCATGAAATTGTACTCTTGAAGGAATTCTACCCACTTTCTGTGTCGTGCACTCAAGCGCTTTTGGGAATTCAGATACCTTAGGGCATCATTATCGGAATAAAGAATAAACTCCTGAGGTAGTAGATAGTGGCGCCAGTACGTAGCGCTTGAACGACTGCTTAAAACTCTTTGTCATAGGTAGAGTACTTTTTTTGGCATCATTCATCTTCTTGGTGAAGTATACAACATGATGCTTTTCTTGGCTCAAGACTTCACCTATGTCCAATCCTGAAGCATCACATGCAACTTCAAAAGGTTTTGAAAAATTCGAAAGACACATGACTGGAGCTTCGATCATCCGGGTTTTTATTTATAGAAATGCTTTTGATGGTACTTTGGTCTATTGAAAATCACCCTTGCGGATACAGTCCGTGATTGGTGCGGTGATTGTGCTGAAGTTCTTGATGAACTGACGATAAAAGGTAGCTAAGCCGTGAAAGCTTCGCACTTCAAACAGAGTACTAGGTTCAGGCCAATCAAGAATAGCTTGGACCTTTTGTGGGTCTGCCGATTCACCTTCATATGACATAACGAATCCCAAGAAAATGACACGGTCAGTAATGAAAGAATATTTCTTGAGATTGGAATACAAACTTTCTTGCCTTAGAGTGTAGCAGACTTTTCGAAGGTGCTTAACGTGATGTTCCTTGGTCTTACTATAGATCAGAATATCGTCGAAGTAGACAATAAGAAACTTTCCCATAAAGGGTCTAAGCACCTAAGTAATGACACGCATGAATGTGCTTGGTGTGTTTGTCAACCCAAAGGGCATGACTAGCCACTCGTACAGCCCATCTTTGGTTTGAAAGTTGTCTTCCATTCGTCACTGGGGTGGATACGGATTTGGTGGTAGCCTCTCTTAAGGTCGATCTTGGAGAAGATCGTGGTACCTGACATCATATCGAGCATGTCATCCAAACAGGGTATCGAAAATCGATACTTAACCATTATCTTATTCACAACTCTACTGTCGATGCACATCTTCTATGTATCGTCTTTCTTTGGTGTATGGAGGGCTGACATGGCATAGGGGCTTAGACTTTCCCTAATGAATCCCTTTTGAAGTAGTTCATCTACTTACCGTTTTAATTCAGTGTGTTCAGTCAGATTGAGTCGGTAATGAGGCAAGTTTGGGAGAGTGGTTTCCGGAACCAGATCAATGGCATGCTGGATGTCACGCATTGGAGGTAGTTCATCAGAAAGGTCATCAGGAAACATATCCTGAAATTCTTTCAGAACTGGTTGAACCTCTTTAGGGAGTTTTGCTTGAGGAATGAGAATTAAGAGCAACATCCTTGGAGTATAGCGTAAAGACTATGGATGAGTCAATTGATTCCCTCTCAAATTCCTTAGAACTAATGATTTGAAGGCGCTTCCCAGAGTCATTGTCGCCATTCTTTCCAGTAGAGGGGGAGCCCTAGGAGGTAGAGGGTTCAGACGAATCTTCTTCCCATTGTAGATGAAGAAACACGTATTGGATCTACCATAAATAGTGACATCCAGATCGTAGAGCCAAGATCTGCCAAGGATGATGTGCCCGATATCCATAGGGATGACATCGCACCAGACCTTATCTTTATACTGAGCAAAATTGATTGAGACAAGACCGCACTCAGAAATTGGTATTGATGTCTTATCGATTCATGACACATTATATGGATTCGGATGAGGCACCGACTTTAGTTTTAGTCTTTTGACGGCGCTAGTGGGCACCGTATTGACGCAATTTCCACTGTCGATGATGACTTCATAGTTGTGCTCTCCACATTTAATGTATGTGTGAAAAATAGAGCGACGTTTCTAACCATCATCCTTCTTTGGCTGAGTGAGGGAACACCTAACTACGATCAAAGGGGAAGGTTCCCTTGGGAAACTAGTTTGGATGCATCTTAGTCGATCATCGAACTCGTTCTGATCGTCATAGTCAATCTCAGTTTCATATATTACTTCCTCTTGGTTCTCAACTTCCTCATTGTCGTGCTCTTTGATGAGAAGGGTTTTCTTTGTAGGGCACTGACTAGCAATGTGCTTATACCCGAAGTATCGATAACATTGCTCTCAGGACGCTCGAGGGGGTTCATCTAAGACTCCTTTGTTCTTAAAATCCCTAGGTTGGAAGTATTAGGATTTTGGGATCCTCCGGACTGATTTTCGGCATTGGGCTTGCTCCAATTATTGGGCTTGATGGTTGATTCCTTCTGATCAAACCACTTGAAGGGGGGTTTGTTGTTGTAGTGCTCAAGGTCCTAGACTAGTTGGTATGCGTGCTCCAAGGTGCTAACCTCACAAAGTAAGAGTTTCTTCTGGTGGTCATCTCGTAAACTAGATCTAAACCTAGACAAAGTCACCATCTTACTTTCTTGTGCATTGCAGCACATAAAGAGTTCATCAAAGCGAGCGATGTACTCAGTGTTACGAGTTTGTTCCCTTGAGTCAACCTCAGCCACTGATCTACTTGGCAATTTGCGTAGGAGACATGAATATATTTTTTCTTTTAATTTCTTCTTCATCTCATCCCAGTCGGTTATTGAAGGTTGATGCGCTCTATTGATTAGACCTTCTATCGTGTTCCAGTACAACTTAGCTGGACTGGCCAGTTTCATCTTTGCAAAGCGAACTCTGCAATCTTCAGTCATGCCGTACCACTCAAAATAGTGATCCATCTCAACAAGCCAGTCAATGAAGGCTTTTAGATCGAGGTGATCATCATAACTAGGCGCTTCTATTTTGATGTTGTGCATTATGCACTCGTCGGGTGTTTCACTCGCTCCCTAATAGTTCCTCATATGGTTTTACCCTTCGCCTCTGGGGCGGGGCTATTCGACGCCACCAATTTCAGATCCTCCTTCATTAGCATGACGAAGGTTGGTGATCGATGCCTCAATTAATGTCAAACGAGCATCCAGTCGAGCGTTGACATTAGTGAGTTGTATCCTAAATTCCGCTCTAAGAGCCGCGATAGCATCTAACACTTGTTGGTTCAAAGACTGATCCATATCAGGAGGGTAAGTCGAACCACTATGGGTTCTCATGCACTAGAGTGCAAACAAAGGTTCACCAAAAGAAATTAAATAAGCTGATGAAAATTCAGCAAATAAGATTTTAATGGCCGTTGAGGTTTTTTGGTTATTTTGGAATTAGCACAAGTGATAATTAAATATTAGGATAGCCTAGATCCTACATGTCCACATCCAGGGTCACGCAAAACTCTTCACGAGCAGATTGTACGAAAGGTAGATCTTCCGAGTAAAATCGGGGTTATCCGAATTTAATATAAAATTCCCAATTGCCTTAGAGGGTTTGAAAAATTGAAGTAAAGCTCAATGGGTTGTTTCAAAGGGCACATGCTAATGTAATGTCAAGGATCTATCACAAACCAACAACTTGAAGTAAAAGAATTTTTTTTGATCTATGTTTTCAGATTTGGTTTACAGGGATCAAGCCGAAGAAATTATCAAAGGATGGATGTGACCTCTTTTCTGCAGATCGAGACCCAATGGAACGAATCCAGTTGAATCAGAGTGCCGACGATGATTTGCGGATGAGATCCATCAATTTCTGAGGGTTGACAGTGTGCTGGTGATAAAGATCCGTGCTTCGGGGAGATACCGAGGGTCTACTGAGACGGAGGGAGGACAGAAGAGTCTCACGGAAGCAGTCGAAGGAATTGGGAGGGCTGCCGATACGAAAGAGGGGCCTAGAGGGCTGCTGTCGAGGCGCGAGGGGCCTGCTGTGACGAAAGGAGATCCCATAGGGGCCACCGCTACAAAGAGGGAGCCTCAAATAGGCCCCACAATTGAAGAGGGGGTTGCACGGTTTCGGAAAAGTCGCGCAAGGCTCTTGCGGCTTCTTCGGAGTCGTGCGACACTTCTCTATTGTCGTGTGTCTCCCGTTAGGCCTTCACGGCTTAATAGGGCGCCTGATACTCGATTGGGTGCCCCACTTGATGGATCAAATGGTTGGGTGTCTATAGGGGTGCCAGAAGGGATGATCGCAAGCTGATCTGATTTCTGCACGTGAAGATCGTGAGAAGGGAAGCCGATCATCTGTTCTACGCGAATAGGGAGACGGGAAGGGCCTGCTGCATCCCTTTTGTTGCACATGTAGGAGAGGAGGTGTGGGGAAAGAGAAGGGAAGGGAAGGAAGAGACCGGAGGCCACCCCTTTTCTTCCTACCTTCCTTCTTCTTCTTCTCTTCCTTCTCCGATGAAATCACGATTAGATTTGAAGATGATGACGGCAGCTGTCGAGGATCATTTGACGAGATCGAAACTCGTCAAGCGAGCACTGATACCAAACTCATGCGGAACGCCTTGAAGAAGCCGTCGATGATGATCACAAACTCGCAATTAGGGTTTTGAAGATAATAAAAGGGAGAAGAGAAGATGAGGGGGAAGATTCAGAATCCACCGAAATCGAGGAATTCTCCTCTTAATTGAAGCTAATCCAAGACTCCATTGCAAAAAAATACAAAATTTTATTTATTCATTCATTCATGACGATAAAAAGGAGAGACTCGACTCTTATATAATGAGCCATTATACATGCATAACCATCCCAAAGCGAGGTGGGACTAAAAAAAGTACAAAATCGACTTGTAATCCAAGTCAAAATTTAGCCCTAATAAAAGTGATGAAAATGATAATAAATAGCAAATACTAATCAATTGCAAGCGGACCCCAAATGGGCCAGGTCTCTGGTGGAGGCTGACCGACGCGTGTAAACCCGCTGAAAGGTCCTCACCACTAATTTCATGGGTGTGAATAGACGGATTCATCACAACCGTCTGATGGCAGGCAACCTAACAGATACTGTACTGGACATTTATGGATTCATATCAGCCCAAGTAGCAATAGAATGATTGTACTCAAGAGGAGGTAGTTTCGGTGGGTTTGAAATCAGTTTGCTTCGACAAGCCACTGGTAACAAAGTAAATCACGGGCATAAGAAAATTTTATTCATACCCCCAAACTACTTCACATATCATGTTTCCTTCCAAAAAACGGTTCCCACCTCATACCCCATTCATAACCGAAACTCCAAATTACCCCCACTTGCTTCCTTCCTCCCCTTCCACACAGAGGCGCCACTGTCAGTGCCACACCACTTTCCCTCCTCTTCCTTCCCAATCATCACCGGAGTCGTTGTTGGAGCCTCGTTGAGCCCACCGTCGAAGCCATGTCCTCCCTCCTCCATCTTTCCCACTGCCACCGAATCCCTAACCCACCCTAGAGCCACTGGAGATAAATCCAGTGGATGCTTGCCGGAGATGGGGTAGATGCAGCTGGGTAAGTGGTTACAACTTACAAGATGGGGGTATGATGAGGGGTATACTTGTCATCGATTTTCAATAGACGAAGGAGGGGCTGAAGAGAATCAAAATGGAAACGAGGTATATGAAGTAGTTTTGGGGTATGAATAAAATTAGGGATAATGTGTGATAGGTCCCTCTAACAGATCAATTTTAGTGATAAAGACAGCCAAAATGGTTAATTAGCGTTAGGTCCTCCCTGATAGAACAATATCCCTTTTACCCCGGTGGGTTGCTGTACACATGAGCAATACCCCTATGTGCAGCTGTACATGTGGGCATTGGTCTGAGCCTAACAAAAGTACTGTAGCAAAAAGAGTAACAATCTTCTGAAATTGTTACCCATTTGCTACAGTGAAATCACTGTAGCAATTTTTTTTATGAAATCTTGCCCATTTTTTTTGCTACAGTGAAATAATTGTAGTAATTTTTTTTGGATAAATTACACATAGACCCCCTGTAGTTTTACTGATTCACTTACACCCCCTAATGTTAATAAACCTACAAATGCTCCCCTATAGTTAGAAAAACAATATACATAGACCCCATCTGGAGCGGTGCAAATCATACATTTTCAAACTATAAGTGGGCATTTGTAGGGTTTAAACATGAGGGGGTGTAAGTGATATTTGGTCAAACTACAAGGGGTCTATGTGTAACTTGCCAAAAAAAAATTTGAGAAATTTTGTTGGGGATTTTTTTGCTAGAGTGAAATCACTGTAGCAACTAGTAAAAGAGTAACAATCTTTGTAGAGTAACAATCTGTGCATATTGTTTCTCTTTAGCTATAGTGAAATTACTACAATAATTTTTTTTTTATGTGAAAATCGTGTTCAAAAAAAATTACTTGAGTGAAATGACTGTAGCAAATACACGAGTTGAGTCCTATAGACTATAGCGACAAGGACAGAGGGACATATACTAAGGGACAGTTTGATCATTTAAAAAGGATAAAAGGCATGTGTGGGACTTACTCTAGCTGCATCCTTTTCGGCCTTTCAGGAGAGACCTAGTGCCACACTATCTTGTTGGGTGTCCTTCCCCTTAAATCGATCTCTTGTTCGAGAATTAGGACCTCTCACTAAGTCCCACATAAAATTACCCCGTGCAAAGTCGAACCCATGATCTGTTCAACCAATCAGTCACTGGAGGCTCTGCTAAACCTTGGATTCTTCAAGCACAGGAAATGGTCATCCAGTCGAAGAGAAAATAGCGAGACCCAATGTGAGCGACGTCTTCATACTCTCTGCCATATCAATTTCCGATTTCAGTCGCGAAGAGAGAGAGAGAGAGAGAGAGAGAGAGAGAGAGAGAGAGAGAGAGAGAAGTAGAAGAAGAAATGGGGAGCTTGCTGGGGAAATTCTGGAACGAGGAGCCCCCTCCACCGATGGTTCTGGTGCCCCCGATCTTTGATTTCCCTCCCCTCGCAGCTCGCACCAGGTCACAGACCCAATCCGCCCCTTTCTTTTTTGCTTTTTATTTTTATTAAAAATGATTTCTTTATGGGTTGTTTTACCATTTCTGAAGTTACCCATATGGTTTTTTGCAAATTTCGTTTGTTATCTTGTGTTTTTCTTAGACCCCAATGGAAATTTCGGTGTTTTCAAGAAAAGAGAGTCGGATTTTCATTTGTTATTTACTATCTTAGAATGTATGAAAAATCTTGATCTTCTTATTGGTTTTACTGTGATAACCTTATTGGTTTCTGTCTCCAATGCATAGGGCTGCAACTCGGGCGGGGTTGAGGGGTCAACCCAGGCCCAACCCGAGGGGTTGAACCCTCTATCCATGCCCAACCCCGGGTTTGAACTTTTAGCCCAAGCCCAACTCAAGGTCTGGTTGGCCGGGTTAGTCGGGTTGATTAGGCATATTGGCCTGTTTCAAGTCAACATGGTAGAGTAGAAAAAAATCAACATATAGTGTTCTTTTTGCCACACATAGAGCATATCTTTGCATTCTTATATGGGTAATGGTCCACCGTTGGATGGATAAATGCCCATTCAAATGTGACCATTAGAAGCGGAGTAAATGCTTATAAAGTTTCACCACAATGTGACCATTGTGTGTATTCGAAGTATAATCCGATGGGTGGATTCTGATTGGACGGCCTCTACTCAATTATATTACTAGTAATGCCCTAGCTTGTTGGTATTGCAGGATGCAATGGTTGCCTTCGATGACACTTCTCTGCTGCCTTTGGCATCACGGTATCGTCGGGAGACTGACCCAGAGAGAGAGATGCCTCAGGTGGCATGACACTCCTCCCTCATCCACCACAGTCAAGAGTTCCGGCTAGCCACCCGAGCTCTAGCAGCACGCCTCGACTATTCGACTACTCTCTCTAGCGTTTGCAGCTCCTTCGAGTTTCCCCTCAGTCCCGGCCACCTATGCGGCCATCGCCCGACGCCACTGAGGATCCCTGCGGCCCCGTCCCCGTCCCCGTCCCCCTGCACTGCTTCTCCGAACCCTTTGACATCCCCTGGTCACCTCGAGGATTCCCAGCCACCTGCGTAACTACTCTCTGATTGAGACATTTTCCTTTCCTTTCATCGGTTTTACCAGTAACTAAACACACTCACCATCGATGTACCCACCACTTGCTTGCTATTGTCTGGTCGGCTATCGCCTACCAGTCACTGACCGCTCCCTATCACTGACGCTACGACTCGTTACCCATCTTCGTCATCCATTGTTCACCTTCCGCCGCCTACGTCATCCACCGTTCGTTGCTCGCTCATCTCCGTCGTTGTTGCCCACCACTTACCTACGTCGTTCGTGCGTCATCTTCTACCATCATAACTGTCGTTACCGCTCGTTGCACGTCGCATGCTCACAGCCCGCCCATCGTCGTCATCCATCGTCCACCACCTGTTGCGCACGTCGTTCGCACATCGTCCATTATCATCTTCCTCCACCTGTAATCATCGTCGTCGCACGTAGCACACTTGTTGACGTCGTCTGCCGCTAATGCCATTGGACCTCCATCATTGACACCAACAGACAGACCTCTCCTAACCATCCTCGTCGCTTGTCATGCCGATGGTGGAGAGAGAGAGAGAGGCATGGCAGCGACAAGCGAATCGGGTGGAGGTAGCCGGTCAGGATGAGTGTGATTCACCTGGTCTACGGTGCCCGCCTGCCTTGATTAGTGTGATTCACTTGGTCCCCGTGCTCTACAATATTGAATTGGAAATATCCATTAAAACGTATTGATCTTTCTTATCATACTATAGGAGATAGGAGGAGTTCGAGGCTTCCATACTTCCCCTCTTATTAGCATGAACTTTAATGTTGCTAATTAGTTCAAGAATCCCATTGCATTAAAGATGATAAGACCATCATAGTTAGGCCTCCTATTACTAACTGTATATTTTGATAGGTAATGGATGTTCAGAACCACTATCATAATACTTCATGTCACCCCTCCATGCAACTACAATGTCTCACTATGTCGATCCAAAACTTCAGTCATTCTATAGAACCCCGAAGATGCAATCCAAAGACTAAGATGCGAAGCTACATTAGTACAACGGAACCAATCACTTCCTACAATTGGGTTCCATACTGATATTGACCCCTCGTTCTCAAACTCTCCCTGTCGCCTGCATGCACACCCATCACTGGACCCCCCTCTCTCTCTCGCGCGCATGCATGCACACCCATCATCGCCTCTCTCTCTCTCGCCTACATGCAAACGCAGCAAACCTAAACACGTACTCTCTCTCCCTCTCTCTCTCTCTCTCTCTCTCTCTCTCTCTCTCTCTCTTCGCCGCATGCATGCACACCCATCGATGCAAACACATCTATCTCCCCCTCGGTTATATGCGTACACACACACACACTCTCTTTCTCTCTCTCCATATACCAGCCAAAGGGAGTTGCTGGCCAGTGACCACCGTGGTGGTGGCCAATGGCTACGGTCTTAGTGGTGCACCCCCTGTATGCAGGCCCATCGCTGAGGGTGTCCGCAGGTTTTCCCTACCATGTCTCTCTCTTAACTCTTTTAGTCGCCACCTGCACACCCATCAACAGACCTCTCTCATTCCGTCGCATGGATGCATGCACAACCATTATCGCCTCTCTTTCTCTCCTGCATGTAAACCCATCCACGTATCCTTCTCTCTCTGTCGCATGCATGCACACCCATCAAGAGCCGCAGATGTAGAATCCCGACCCCTTGGCCGACGACTGCCGCGCGTCATAGAGGAGAGAAGGGGGGTGGGGGGCTATGCGGTCGGGTGGCTTCCCCTTGCCTGGCAGTTCAATTGTTGGACCTCTTGTTGACGGCAGCCAAACACGGGGGCTAGGGTTCTGCCATGAAAGAGAAACAAAAAAAGGGGGAAGAGGGAAAGAGAAAGTAGGGGTACCTGCGCCATATTCCTCCTTGCCGGCTTTCCTCCTTTTAGCAGCTCTCCTCTTTTGATTGCCTCCACACGCACATATGGGAAAGAGAAGAAGGAGGGCGCTATGTTTCCGTGTTTATCTGGAAATGAAGGCAATGATGGCACACATGATTATGAGAATAGAGAGGAATATGGGAAGATAGGATCGTGTTCCAGATTTGAGAGATATTGGTGCCCCCATTAAATCCCAGGCTTAAATCCCGGCCAGCTATACACAGGATCACATGTAACAATAACGGGTCTTACTCTCTCTCTACCGATTATCTTGCTTTAATGGAGAGAGAGTTATGGTTTTTTTTTACAAAAACCCCTTACTTCATGTGTATTTCTTTCACACCCCAAGTGAATTTCACTCATCCTATCCGTCTAAATAGATCTCAGTCGTCGATTGTGTTGTCCTATTGTGTCCCAGCCCCTACATCATTCCCATGTCATAGTAGATATAAAATATATTTTTAACCAAATGGTCAGGTTGCCATGAAGCCTTTGCCCACCCAAGCCCAACCAATACATGCAAAATCCCAATCTAAGCCCGCCCAAGTTGCAGCCCTGCCATTGCATGTGTTAGGTTCTAAAGAGGGAAAGTTTCGAGTTGTTTTTTTAAATTTGGCATTTTAATAATAGTTTATTAATATCAATATTATTTGGTCAACCCATTTTTCAACTTTTTTGGTCAACTTTCTGATCACATCTGTCCCTTTGTCTGCCGATTGGGGTCGACTGCGATTCACTAGTCGGGCCTAGGTGCAATGGATGACTGTGATTGGGAAGTTGGCTAAAAAGTTGGAAAGTGGGTTGGCGGGACTGATCCCATGAGGTGTCCCATGCCATAAGGTGGCGGGACTGATGCATCGAGCACCATCAATCCAATATGAGTGACATTTACCCGCTGGGTTGCCTACTAGCTCTGATGCAAAAGGCCTGCTACCTTATGGTACGAGATGCCTTATGTGATTATTTCTCTGGTTAGAATTAGGGATGTAAAAACTACTAGAAGGCTTGTGGCCCGGCCCAAAAGTCAAACAACCAAGCCCGGCTCGATCTAGTCAACGGTCCAACCCTGTTCGAGAACCCCAATGGCTGGCTTGGGCCGCCACTCCTAGCCCGCAACTCGACTCGAAACGAGGCACCCACAAACTCGGTCTGAAACCCTATAGTTCTTATATATATTTATATAGTATATCATAAATGAATTTATAGTGTCGTGGTTTTGTGCATTACTTAAAGGGTGAAGGTCATGGGTTTGAAACAACATGCTGTTAATTTTTTTTATAACAGAGTGCCTGACCAAGAATTGGTCCAAAAACCTGAACTGATCTGTATAGGCCCGACCCAACCCGGCCTGAAACCCGACAATGCTAGGTCCGTGCTTCACCTCTTGACCCGTGGCCCTACCCATATACAGTATTAAACCCCAGCACCTTATCGGCCCGACCCTGCCTGTTTTACACCCCTAGTTAGAATACCGAATTGATCATACAAACTTATTCTACTAAAACGTGGCCATTGATAGCCACGTGGCAAGGCGGCGCGGTAACGCCCCCCCATCATGCCAGTTGCTTCTTTTTTTTTTGTTGGCATCCAGGATGACCCCGGTGATCCAATTATCGAGTTTGTAAATTTTTATTTAACCTTAACCATTAATTAAGATTAACTATCCTATTTCACAATTTTTTTAAAAAAAGCAAAAGGTCAAACCCATATTCGGAATGCCGGGTTCTATAGAAATCAAATTTTTATTTCACTTCTTTGTAACACACATTACTTTATAACCCATAAAATGGGTTTCTGTTGAACCCAGTAATTGGAATACTGAGTTCACTTCTTTGCACGTTTTTTTAGATGGAAATGCCTTAACACCTTCATCGTTCACGTAAATGGGTTTCCATTGAACTCAGTAATTGGAATACGGAGTTCACTTCTTTGCTAGCATTTTTTTTTACATGGAAAGGTATTTAAACATCTTTTCCGTTTTATGCGTAAAATAAGTTTCTATTGAACCCGGTAATTTGAATACCGAGTTCACTTCTTTTCATTTTCTTTCCACAATCGCTACTCTCCATTTCACACTTGCATTCTTTAATTGAGGTTTGGTAAAACTGGTAATTGGATTACTAGCTTTACTGGGGATGGCAAAAAGAAGCAGGCAGCCTACATGGCGGGCGCCACTTCATCACGTGGCCGTCAGATGACCACTTTTTAAAATAAGTTTTGATGATGGCCAGTACACAATGAAGTTTTTTTAATGCTAAATTTAAAAAAAACCAAAAGTCATTCTACTTCATAAAGTCTGTAATTGTTAAACTATGCCGTATTGTGGGTAAAATAACTTTGTTGATGCTGGTAATTATTATTGTTAAGCCATGCTGTTGTTTTGCAATAAATTGTTATATAGTAAGGGGTATGAGGTTTAGTATCCTTTTGTGGCTAGTTAAATGATTAGGTGTTCTGCGTCTGATGAACCAGTCGGATTTGTAATGGGCTCTGATGCTTTACTTTTTGATAGCTGCAATTGGTAGTACCTTGAGTCCCTTTAGTACCCTTAATTTCGTTGCTTGACATTTTCATGGACAACTCACAGATCCTGTTTAGGGGGAGTATATCTGATAATCTGTAGGTACTGAATTAATTTTCTTCAATTAATCCACAGGATGTTGGTTCCAGCGTATGACTTGCTATTTGGAAAGCTTGCATTACGTTGCCTTTTTGACGACTACTTTGAGCAAGCTGGGAGACTCAGCACAGGGATCATGCTAAAGCCATTGGAAGATCCTCATGTAGACATGGTTGCAACTGTATCCAAAGAAGTTCTAGTTGCAAAATTTCATGAATTTTTTTCCATAAATCATAGATTGATTCTTCTCGTTTCTTTTGAACGAGCAACTGAACTAATATGTGCCCCTGTTTGAGCATGCCAACATATAACAGATTTAATTTGTATCTATGTCTTCTAAAGGCAATTATAAATTTACAATTATCAAATTATAGCAGTGAAGATACTCGATTTTTTGTAAGTGAATGTTTGTAAATATATAACCCTGCCTTTGCGTATTATCTTGGCGATTCCTCAAGGGGAAAATGTCTTTATTGCCGAGATATTTCATGTGCTGAATCTTCTTCATTTATGAACATGTGCAAGTAGATGCCTTCATGTCCTACTTCTGCCTTTTCTGCAGCAAATCAACTAACTCGTATCTGGTTCTCGACTCTCGAGTAATATTATTATCTTACTATCTTTTCCTACTCTATTGTTTAGTCATGGTTCATACTTCCCTTCCCCCTCGCCACTCATCTCAATCAATACCATATCTTTTAGGCTGAACATGATCTTTTCAGTCTGGTTGTTATTAAATTCTTTTCATCATCTTTTCTGATTCTTTGATTACTGATCTGTTCAGCACATTGTTTTGATTTTTGAGCTAATAGAAGTGATCCCAATTTGAGTTATCATTAGGTCTGTCAGTTGATTGATTTGGCTTAATTTCGAATGTTTTTTGATTCACAGTTGTATTTGTTCTTCTCAATATTTTGAAACAGTGCCGAAATTTTTTTGCTTGTCGGAAACAAAAAGTTTCCTCAACCTATTTAGGTGTCTGGTCCGCTTGATCGAAAATCAAGGACTGATGTTGAGGGGAATGCATTATTCCGTTGGCAGAGGTTATACTTTTGTTTTAATTTTTTGTATCTAAAGTTGTGGTACTCATGTATGATCTATATGGATATTGTTCTTATCCATTGCTTCTTTCTATTACAGAGACTTGGATGATCCTCATAATTTTATGGATCTTCTAGTATCTAATTCTGAATCGTAAGAATCTAGTTTTTGAAAAGGATATATGCTTTCCTTTTTATATGGTTAACTTGATTTTTCAGATGTGCTAATTTTTCTTGTCAACCTATAACATGTCTTGTTCTTAGCAAATTGCGTTTGAGGTCATGCGCTTACTTCCCTAAATATCGAGTTGGAGCTTTTGGTACATTTCCATTGCTAAAATTGAATAGGTATGTTCTTTTCTTTGACATATAATGATCTCCTTGGTGATATATTAATTTTTTTTTTGGAGCAATTCCTTTCTGAGTGGGATGTTATATTGATTTCTTAGACTTCAAGTTTTGTCAATTTTTATTCATTATAGATAAACATATATGATTGACTTTGCTCTCTTATATGATAGTAGTTGTAAAAGAAACTTTTTTGTGAGGTATATATAATGTGTATGCTGTGTTACTCCAAGTTGAGAACATTGTCCTTTAGAAGAAGAGCAATCTATCGGTTAGTATGTTCCTTACATTTTCTTTCCCATGTTTGCTTGTATGAAAATTGGCCACATGTTTTAATATACATGTGATGCAACTTTAGGAAATTGCTTGGATTAGTTATGAGTTTAGGAGTGTTAATACAGTAATGATCAGGTGCAACGCTATGCATATACCTAATCATCACGGTTGACTGTGATCAATGGTGAGCACGGCCGACCGTGCACGACGGTGAGCACCTGATCATTATTGTATATATATTCTACATGTGTATTTTAATTTGCCACAATGGTAAATACAACTAAAAGGAAAAGTACAGAGACCGTAGTGCAGGCCACATTGCTAACTTCCTAGGAGTTGGCACGCAAGGCTACACAAAATCAAAACCATGAAAAGCGGAAGAGAAATCTTTCATATTTATGCCTTAATTAATTCTTCAATTCATCTGCCACTGTACATGCGTACATACACCTTTAGCTTGTTGATTTTATGCATTGTTTTGCATTCATATTCATACTATTCATGTTTATTTGCATATGTAGGGTGGTCCCGGAAGATTATGGTGTTATGGGTTTCAGATATGGATCAGAAAGTTTGTCTGTTGGGACTACGTTTGCACCGTTTCCTTGTATGTGTAATGTGATCACCTTAGCCGTTTTTTGCCATGATTGGTATTTCAAGCATTTTTCTATTCAGCTACCTACATATAAAAGCTGTGTCATTGTGATGACAAGAACGTCTTATTTAGCTTTTATAGTAGTAAATTTTTAATGGCATTTTTGGATGGTGTTGCTTGAATTTTTGGGTTCGTATAAATTGTTTAAAACGTTCAGAGTGAAAAAGAATAATGTATTGGTCGATGTTGGAGAAGGCAGGCAGGCAGAGCCTGAAGGACATCATTGATGAAGAAAGATCTATTGTTCCATGTATGAAATATCATTTAAGGCAGTAGCGATGGGTTATTTCTATGTTATGTAGCATTATTAAATTACAACTAATAGATGCTACAATTTACGTGATTATAATTGGTTCATGTATTCTATGCACGAGACTTCACGTAACAAGTGTGTGTGATTTTTGTATTTTTCTTTTTGACATTGAAAATCTTATTCTATTTTCACATATTTCTTGTTGTAAGCATGGAATCAAATGTCGACAAATTTCCTACGAAATCACCGAAATATGTCTTTTTTTAAAGAGTCCAACATAGAAATTGACTGATTTTTAATAGTACAAAATTTTCGTCCGATATAACAAAATGTCGGCCGAAATGACCCACATTTGGTCGAAATCCGGCATTTTATCTTTTTTCCATACAGTTTATTGAAAATTTTATCTTTTTTAGTAAAATAAAACTCATCTTTATCAGTGACAAATTATATTTTTCTTCAATTTCGATTTTTTTTCATAATAGACTATTTTATTAACATTTGAACTGAAATTGATCGAAATTTAACCAAAATCCGATGAATTTCCACCAAATCTTTCCTTAAAAAATACAAAATTTCCACCGACATTTAACCAAAATCCGACAGATTTCCTTTTTTTGACTAATCGAAACCGACATGGAAATCGACATTTAAAACCTTAGTAGTAAGTCAAGTTCAAGCTAAATATTTCTGAAGTATGCCAATTTGATAAGTCAAGTTCGAGCCAAATCTTTCTGATGTAGACCAATATGCATGTATCATGATTTCATTTCTGTATTGCTTCGTCTTTGACTGTCTTTGGAGATAGGGGCACCTCTTTATTTAGCTATCACTATTGCGGTTGGAAATTTGGCTTTGTCCGAAAGTTTGATTGAACCTTTCAATTAAATTATTTAGTGTTCACTGATGACTCTACCTTTGTAGTATTACGCGGGAGTCCAATCTGTGCATGGCTGGTAGGCAGGGCAGGGAGATTAAGTCTTGGAGTGCAGTACAAGTCTCCTTGTGAGTTTACTTCCTGTGATAATTTGTTGAAACACTTTTCTCGAAATCATTCTTTTCAGAGTAAAATCTGGTATAGTTTTTGCTTATATTTTGTGGTATATATTCTCAAGTTTGTATACATTGTTTATGTGACAGTGATCCATATAAAGAAATTTGTTCTCAAGTAATCCTAAAAGTTTTGAAACTGATATCTTCAACCAAAGGCAATAGGTACAACTTGCATTTTCTTTCAATATTGTTTGATCTTTAGTTATACGTTTTAAATGAGAGCTTGGAACCTCCTTGGAGGTCGCCATCATCTCTGGTTGTTCTCATCAGTGATCAAAAGGAAAATCCTTGCTTCTCCACCTCAACTTAGCGTATAATGGAGAAACCCTTGCAAAAGTTAGGGAAGGAGTTGAGATGAGGGATCCTGTGCATTCATTGCATTGAATGGTGGAGTTAAATTCTGCTTATGTCATATCTTTTAATTCATTAGTACTATTGGATCCTCGACTTATAGCATAGCAATAGTGAGTTTCACCTACCTAAATCTCGACAGTTCATTAGGTAACTTTGGGTTGGTCCACTAACCCACTACATGGACAAAGGAAACACCATTCCTTAGTCATCCTTCTTGGATTGTTTCCAAGCTCTGTTGAAATCGGCCTCAGGTGAGTCTCAGTGAACCCCCTTGGCTTCAGAGGTCTTTTACTTGTTTTTGGCCTTATCACACCATTGAAAGTCGTGTCCCATGAACTTGGAAAATCAGATTGTTCAAAGTTGGTTCCCAAGTGATGCTAACCTGGTGGCTTGGATGCCTATATGATCTCAATCTTAGAGGTTTGGAGTTAGTTTGGAGTGGTCCTATTCTCTCAACTTCTGGCATGGTTTCTCATGTATCACCTTGCGGCTTTGTTTTCCATTCTCCCTATGAAGGTATTGTGACTTATGACATGTTGAAGTTTCCTTTCTTTATCAATTTTGTAAATGAATTTGCACTTAGGGTCCTTTCTCGTGTGATGACAAAGCCATTCATCGTGTGGGGGAAAGGGTCAAGAGGTGAAGATTAATTGAAACGAGGGAAGAAATAGAAAACCTTGGCTCACACCTTTTTGGATTAGCTCGGTGCAACATAATTGCTACAATGGGACGCACGAATCGCACGAGGAAGAAGAATACCATAATTTTAATGCTTTCAATTAATGGTCATAACATAAGAAGGAACGAGAGTGGGGTGGGGAGGTGTCGGGTCTTTTAAAACCACAACCAAGGTGGAATTCTCCTAGGGCTGGCAGTATGGAAGAGGAACTCCAAATCCCGTCGCATATGATGGACAACTTGGTCGACTCCTCAAAGCGACGCATTAAATAAGCACTTTTAGGGCCAATTAGTGAATGGGACTCCCAATCCCACTTGGATTCTTTTTTATTGGTCTTATCCTTATAAATTGATATCACAAACCAATGAACTTAATTGACTTGCGTTTCAAACCCTATAAGCTATGTAGTGAACCTGATAAGCCTAATACATAAAAAATGAAATATAATAACAAATTAACAAAAGAAACAAATTCCAAAGCTTCCTCCAAAAGATCTGCAAAGCTATCCTCTGGGATGCTTTTGACTATAGGTTTTCATCTTCCTTCTCAAGTAGCCTCAATCAAGGTTTTATTAGTTGCGGTATTGGCACAGACCAATTCGAGTCATCGACCGGTATGAACTGATACCAGTTTTGGTATTTTTTAAAAAATATTTGAATTTTTTTTCTTTGCTAGTACCTAGAAAGCATGGACATTTCCCCAGACCTCCCGTACCCGTGTCGGACACTCGCCGGACACGCATGTGCCGTGTCCTACGTGCTTTCGGGAGCCGGACACGGTCGGACACTTCTCAGACACTCCTCGGACACTCGGGACACTGCGGATTGACGGACTGTTCGATATAGGGTCGGGTTACAAGCTGTGGTGATTCAGTTTTGGCTTCAACCTATCTGATCCTCTGAGATTATAACCTCAGAGAATCAGATAGGTTGAAGCCAAAACTGAATCGCAATCATTCTTTTGCATGCCATTTGGGCCTGAGTGTGATTCACTTGTTAGGATGGATATGATGGACGGTTACGATTCAGGTTTGGCTTTAACTTATCTCATCCTCTGAGATTTCAGATAGGTTGAAGTCAAAACTGAAACACAATCGTTATTTTCCATACCATTTAGAGTTGTCTGCGATTCACCGATCGGGCTGGATGTAACTAACGATAGCGATTTAGTATGCATTAAATTTTTATTTTAGTTGTTTTCTATGAGGTTTTTTCGGTTATTGAAATATATATGAATTGCAAACACACATAAAATATAAATTTAAAAATATAAATTTATTTTGCCGAGTCCCCGCCGTACCCGTGTCCTTTTTTAGGATTTGCCATGTCGGTGAACCTTGTCGTGTCGTACCCTTGTCCCCGTACCAGTGTCGGTGCTTCTTAGGCTAGTACCAATCGATACGACTCGGCCGTATTAGTTGATACCGAATTTACTTGACCGTATTGGTCGATACCAGATTTTGGCTTGGTCAATACAGACTCGATATGATTCGGTATCGGTTGATGCGGACCAAGTATCATTATTGATCGGTGACTCGGTTCGAGGCAATAGAAAACTGAGTCGTACCTGTCACGACTCAGTATCGGCCAGGTTTTAAAACCATGGCCTCGACCATCATTATCCCCCCTTTCTTAATAGGGAGTGGGCCCTTTCAAAATGGTGAGCTAATCTTATTCTCCCTTATAATAAGAAGGGGGTCCCCACTGGAGATTTGGTTTTACCTAGACAATAGATCACTAAAATCTAAATTAAATATACAGTACTAGAAACAAACTAAATGTCCCATGCTTCTTTTGAAGACTCACGTGTGAAGATCCATCTGAACTCATTCAGGGACAAGGCTTTGGAGATGACTCTCAAGCCTTGGGAGTTCCAATATGAGCTATCAAAGGCGCCTTGGGTCTAATCGTCTTCGAGCTTTTCTATAAGCATTCCACCTCAAACTTTTCAGATGCGAAGGCGTGATGTGAGTCGTTTGGCTAGCCAAGGCCTCGAGCCGTGAGGCATAAGCCTTAAGGCGAGTGTATGTTTTAATCTATTAAATATATAATAAATATATACATAAATATTAATAATTAAATAAAATAGAAAAACCCCCAGAGAAATGTATGAAAATTAATAGTTTCACATCATAATCCACGATTCCACATCCACAACGCATTATAATAGTTTACCAAAATATATACATAAAGTGTGTAAAGTGTACCATTGTACCTAAATTGAACAATACTTGAGAGTTGAAACAATATTTATAAAACTCCAAGTTCCAAGTCAAATTTACCAAATCCACAATTTCTCATAATGCCACCACAAAATCCTAATTATATCCATAATTTCCAACCAAAAGTTTCAATCATTCGAAACAAAAAGCACTCTTAGAAATTATAAATCGTCACTTAACAAAAAAACATAATTCTAGGATTCGCTCTATCAGACTGGAGCTCTTCATCTTCTATTGTATTAAAAGCAACTTTGGAATCCATATATTCTTCTCCTTGATCTAACCATGTTAAGTCCTTCGCATCCTTATCTATACAATGAAGAGAACTCGTGCCCAAAAGTAAGAAAATATTGCCAGCAGAACACTTACTTCTTGTCCTCATAGCCATATCTTGACCATAATCTCCTCTTGCATGATCAAATCATTCAACTATAGATCTGCATCTTCCCGCTTATCTTCATTCGGGATCATTCGCTTCATGCACTCGTATAAGCCTTTCCCTCTCACCACTGCAAAGCACAACGGACCGCGTCATGGACTCATGGGTTGAGGTGCTCGGTGCCTCGGTGGAAGACAATAAGGGGACATGATAGGTAATCAGCCACTTATCCCCTGGGACCCACAAAACAATGTTTTCAAAAAAAATTGCCAAAATCAATTGCAATTGAGGCATACGCCTCGGTCAAGCGAGGCGTGCACCTCAGCTTGAGATCATTGCCTCGGTCAAGCGAGGCGTGCGCATCAGCTGCCCCTAAGCCTGTGAGGCGTACGACCCAGATGTTTGCACGCCTCATATAGTGCCTATGGGGCATTTTTGCCGCACCTCGCCCTAAGGCGCGCCTCGAGGTGTACGCGGCGTATGCTTCAGGTGCCTCTGAAAATCTTGTACCATCTCTCACCATAATAGGTGGAGACTACCCTTTCAACACCGTACGCCAAACCCTTTCCTCAATAGACTTCATGAATGCCCTCATTTTGGCTTTTAGTAAGGTTATTTTCGTCAAACTGAGGATGATGAACAATTGAACCACTTTAGGAAGATCCATTACAAATCCAAAATTTGATCGGATATGCTCTAGCAATCAATCACAAGCGAACCCATTGGATGCCAATTGAAAATCCCAAGGCTAGAGGGATTGTGACTGATGGGTTCGGAGTGCTACCCTTATGTCGAGACCAGGGGTTGAAATCTCGTCCGATACTGGTACGTACCGGTTTTGCCCGGTTTGAAACCGGTACTGCACCCGATCCCGATACCTGACCCATACCGATAGGTTAAATTTTTTTTTTTTGTTTTTTTCCTCAACTGGTATTTGTACATACTGGTTCAGGGCCGACTGATACCGTGATTTTGAACCTTAGTCGAGACCAATGCCCTCACGATCACAACGTTCTTTCCATCTGTTGTTTTCCACGACCAATGCTCCCACAAAACAATTACTAGAAAATTTTTCACTCACTGATGCACACACCGCACGACCTCAAGGATGCACACACCAAGGACTTGCAATTGATGTTGCACACCGACAACCCTCAATCAGATCTTACACACCAATGAGGAATCTCTTTGGATGACCGCACCGAAAAGATAATCTTCATCAAGAGAAAAATGATACAAAAACGAGAAAGGGCTTTGCAGATCCACAAAGCAAAGAAAGCAACCTCATTACCTCATGGATTGAATCTCCAAGCGATGGAAAGATGAAGCTGAGATCCTTTCACAAGAGCAATCGATGATGCATCGAACCGCTAAAAAGAAGGATGGGCTAGTTTTCCCAATTGGGAGCTTGTTCTTGAAAACCCCAAAATTTCTCTACAATCTACACTCTATTTTTCTAAATCTGCTCAAAAGAGGCTATATATTGTAAGGTTTAGCTCCCCCATCAACAACCATAGGATTAGGACATCTGATGGTTGAAAACACCCGAAGTAGGCATGAAAAACCCGCTGCTAACAAAACCTGCCACTGACGTGGTCTGGAAGGCCTTCTGAATGGTTTGCCTTAGCGGTCTAGACGGCTTTTCGGATGCTAACTCAGAGTCTACAACCCACCAATGGCGGTCCGTACAGCTGTTCGGACACCCTACACAAAACAATCTTACTTGTCCGGACAGATAGGAATGGTTCGGATCGGGCCTTCACGGTCCGTACGGCCGTCTAGACCCTGCTTGGGCACCTGTCTGGAACAGGCCAGAGGCATTTCGATGCTTCAAAGTTTTCCACGTATTGCGTCACTATGGCGCCACAGTGTGCGGCGCCACAATGTGCAACTTGTGTATATTGTATGTACATGCACTGGGGCCACTATGGGACATATGGCTATGGCTAAATGTACAATGGTATACTTGTAATATGTGCTTGGATCGACAAGTGTGCATTGTCATCTAGCTAGTCCAAGACCAAATTTGGATTATGGGTCGTTGTCCTCGAACCCCCACCAAGTGGCATTGACCCTTGGACCCCTGCGAGCTCACTGAGGAGCTTGGACCCCGTGCGCATAGCTCACGATTGGTCGTAACAGGGTACTATATCCAAATACGGTAAATCCAAAACTGAAAACAAAAAATCAAGTTCGAATACAATGCAAATAATGTAAATCGTGAACTTGAATAATAATTTGAAACACAATTTCAGGATTGCGTTATTGAAGAACATCAAAACTTAGAAAACACCAATTATGCAAAAACTGATTTCATTTAAGCCTCTCTAACCATCAGCAGATAGTCCTATAACCCCAAATGTAAGTAAAACCATATATACCTTGTGTTGGTGTGTGCGTTGATCTTGAATCTTCAACTTAAATGATTGTCGGGCGAGATATGATATGAGTGTTATTGCTCTAACGGAGACCACGGCACAAGGACATTTACAGCTCGATTTGATCGAGAATTTTTTGTGCATACAAATTATTCCAACAAAGGTGGTGGACCTTTTACCTAACAACCTTTTCTAATGACTTCCATCAATTGTATTTTAGGTCTACCCCTCCTCTTTCTTGACCCTCCACAATAACTAAGACCCTCTCCTTACTGGTCCACCTATGCTCTCTGACAAATGTCCATATTATCTTAGTTAATTTTGAATCTTTTTGTCCTTTAATTAGTGAAACTCATACAGGTCCTCTAATATACTTATTCCTCATCCCATCCCTTCTAGTTTTGATGCACATCTACCTCAACATCCTCATCTATGTCATGCTCATCTTGTGTGCTTGAGCCCTCATTATGACCTTACATTTGAACTGTACATCATTGGGTCTTATTATTATCTTGTAAATTACTCTTATGTCTTAAGGGCATGTGTCGATGGCATAACATCCTTGAAGCCCCTACCCACTTCATCCGATTTTATATCCTCATCTATCTGTCCCTCCTTTTGCATGCTTAATCAAATATACGGTGAACAATCACTTATTTATATTTTTTAGCCATAATTCTGAGTAAGGCTACATTGTCATCATGATATCCATTAAAATTGTATTCAAGATACTCTGTTTTAGTTCAACCCTATCTTCAAAGCTTTCCTCCATAATTCGAATTTAGCATTGAACCATATCCTTGTAATTGAGATGAATTGAGATGAGCTTATTGTTGACCCTCAGTGAAGTTTCATCATGACTCAAAACTTAATTATTTCACTACTGCTTCTCACACTAGTAATTGATCCCTGATGTATGTTCGATATAATTTCAATATTAGCCACTCCTTTCCTTCTTATTGCCCACTATATTACACCTCTTGGTACTCTATCAGAAGATTCTCCAGGTCAATAATTACCATATCGAGATTCTTTCTATTCTTAATAAATTTATTGGTTGTTTCAGTAAAAAAATGGCTCACTATTGACCTTCCGACATAAATTCAAATTGCTTCTCCTTAAGTTTTGTCATTTTTCTTAACCTTTTTCCTTTGCCCTCCTCTACTACTTCGTGGTGTGACTCATAAGATTAACTCCATGGCAATCGGAGCAATTTTGCACACCACCTCTATTCTTATATATGATTCTTAATTCTTCTCCAATCATTTGACATCCTCTTTGTTTTCAAGATGTCATTAGATAAACAAGTTAATCAAATTAACCCACTTATGATTTTTCAAATTCCAATTGATATTCCATTGAGGTCTTGTACCTTACCCTTATGCATCCTTTTCGAAACCGTCATCCATCTGGTTATCTTTATTGGCCGATTATAATGATTCTTTTGGATAAACATACAAACTACCACAGAAAGTAAATTAAAAATAGGGAAGATAAAATTTGTGTTAAACTCCATATGTTCTTGAAGCCTAATTCTCATCGATATCAGATCTTAAATTGTTTGCTTTCAGTTAATTTGTAGTTTGTTCAAAATAATAATGCACTGGTCAATATTTTAAATAGGAGCAATGCTATTCAGCCCGAAGGTTTTCCCGATTCCGCTCATCCCGTTTGACATGGCAGCGTGCAACTGGTGGTGTAAAAGACTTAAATGTCTCTAGTGGGTTTCAGTCACCAGTTTCATGCTGCCATGTCAATCGGGCCGCCGAAATCGGGAAAACCTTCGGGCATAATAGCATTTCTCTTTAAATAAATCGGAATAGTGTACTAAATTTGGATAATAGTCATTGTTGTGTATCTATGGGTTTTCTTATTGATGATGTGCTTTATTAGATGAAAGCCGACACTCTCTTGCCTTCAAGGACTTAAAGAGCTGGAGTTGCGCAGCTGGTTATGGATTAGGCTCAAGCAGCCCCCTGATTCCTTCACTTAATATTGGCCTTGAGCTTGTTAGTTGTTCCCAGGTTTGTTCTGTTTGCTAGCATTATATCACTCTTATACTTTTCGAAGGCAATCACATAGAATTATTCATCTCTTGGGGGTGGAAGGCAAATCAGATTTCTTACTGTTTTCGTATCTATAGAAATAAAAAAGGCTTATGTGGGCGCTTTGATGTTTTATGGGATAATGCTACTTTGGCCTTGCGAGGTGCTTCACTGGCTTGGAATCCACTTGATAGCTCAAGTCTTTTGACTCTTTTCTTAAGTAACCAACTGCCACCCTTTTAAGTATTACATTGAAAATTGAAATCTTCATATTATCCACATACTCCATTGTTGCAGTTGTAATTATTCTGATATGCATTAAATATTCAGTTACGAATATTGACACTTTGGTTTCAAATTCAGTTTATCGGCAAAGCCAAAGTACACTACATTGTTGACACTTGACACATCTCTAAGGGACACTGCTAGAATAACTGCTATCGGTCCGTAAATCTAATGCAAGAGCAACATTAGGGCATTCAAAACATACTAACAGCTAGGAAAGTTAGCCAATCGGAGACCTAGCAAGTATCTTTTTCAGTTGTTTCTTTGTTTCTACAAGTTCTTTGCCTCATTTTGTTTTGTAGATTTTTTTAAAGCTTTTTGTTCTTATTTTTCAGGCAAGTAGGACAGGTAGGAGCCTAGTTTTAGTTTTTGATTAGAGAAGCATATTTACCAAGATTTAAGTTTGACTTTTTTTGTGAAAATTCTTGGAAAGTAACATATAAAATCCAACTAGCCGTCTCTCTTGGATAGGGACAAAATTTTCATTTTTTTCGAGATAATTTGACGATCCTTAATTGCTTTATTATCTCTTGAATTGGGATGAGAATCTCATTTTTTTTCGAGATAATTCGACGATCCTTAATTAATTAAATTGGACCTTTTAGGTGCTTTAAGTTGTAGGGATGTTCTTACATCAGAGGCAATGCACCATGGACAATAAGAGAAGCCAGAAGAATTGTCAAGAGGTGTTACATGAGTCTAAGACAATGCTACTTTTGACAATTGTATTACATAGATATTATTGAACAATTTTGTTCTTGAACATAATCTTGGCGGAAATATATATATATATATATATATATATATATATATATATATATATATATATATATATATATATATATATATATATATATATATATATATATATATATATATATATATATATATATATATATGTCTTCTGATTTTATTCTTATATGTAACCCAAATGTCAATATTTCCTTTACTTTTGGACTGATCCACTTATTATAGGTTACTTTTTTTTTTTTCATTTGCAGCTGATTGCATCATTCTATCAGCATGTTGTGGTCCAAAGAAGGGTAAGATGTTTCATGTTTGCAAGATAGTCTGTTATAATTAAAATTTTCTTCTGGCCTACATATCAGTTATAATCTTCTTTTATGGGACTTCCAACCAGTCTTTCACTAACATATATGAAATATCTTGGTTAAAATAAGCAAAGGTTCTTCTTCTTTTACTAATATTTGCAGCTGATTGCATCATTCTATCAGCATGTTGTGGTCCAAAGAAGGGTAAGATGTTTCATGTTTGTAAGATAGTCTGTTAAGATTAAAATTTTCCTCTGGCTTACATATCAGTTATAATCTTCTTTTATGGGATTTCCAACCAGTCTTTCACTAACATATATGAAATATCTTGGTTAAAATAACCAAAGTTCCTTCTTCTTGATCCTTTGACTTGCATACACATGGGGATACCATCTCAATGGTTATGTGGGAGAAAAATATAGTCTGATTTCTAAGTTTTAACCAATGTCTCTTCTGCAAATATCTATGTATCACATGTAGTTCATGCTTGAAAGCATTTCATTTCCTGTATGTATTAAATGTTGGGGTTATTTTAATTATGATATAGAAGACTTCACCTCGATTTATATTATCTGTGTCTGTGATGCATGGAATCAAATGTCGACAAATTTCTTACGAAATCACCGAAATATGTCTTTTTTTCAAGGGTCCGACATAGAAATTGACCGAATTTTTAATAGTACCAAATTTCCTTCCAATATAACGAAATGCCGGCCGAAGTGACCTACATTTGACCGAAATCCAACATTTTGTCTTTTTTTCCAGACAATTTCACTGAAATTTTTTATCTTTTTTAACAAAACAAAGTTCATCTTTATCAGTAAGAAATTACATTTTTTCTCAATTTTGATTTTTTTCATAATAGACACTATTTTACTGTTATCTTTATCCTGAATTATTGTTGAAATATTCCATCTTTTTCATATCAAACGAACAAAATCAAAATCTGACTGAAAAATGATAAATTTCCATCGAAAAACTCCGAAATTTGACCGAAGAATGAAATATTTCCACTGAAATTTTTCTTTCCATTTTACAATTTTTCCACCAACAAATTACCGAAAAACAAAATTTTTTCTTTTTTTGGCCGACTGACATGGACACCGAAAACGACATTTAAAACCTTGCTGTGATGAATGCATATTATTATATCAATACTTACCTTTTTCTTGTATTTCCTAGATCCTTTCCTTGCTTAGGGATTCCTTGGACAGTTTTCCCGAGGTTTCATGAGCTTAAATTACGTGCTTAATGACCTAGACCTCCTTACTCACTAACTATCCCAGGTTTTAGTTCAGAGTCTTTGGACTCCTCTCTTGCCGTAAGTTGCCTTGGCTGGAAATTGCCATCAAAATACAGGCTGATGGTTAGGTTGAGAGTTGATAGTATAGTGTTTGCATACTTTGGTGGTGCATACTGTCGCCCATAACTCTTATCCCTTAGGATGAGAAAAGACTGGTTGATTAGGTATTGTTGGCTTCACTCTGCCATTTCACCTTATGGGTCTCCATAGACCCATCACCACAATACAATATCATGTGATAAGGCACTTAACATTTGCTACAAATTTAATTAATCTAAGGGAAAAATGTAATGAAACATGTGTATCAAAACTTTTTGGCCTTATATATGAGTAGGTACTTTGCTAATGAATGCTTAAAACATGGGGCAGTTATGTGATACAATGGGCTAGCAAACTTTACTTCTTGTGTGTACTTAAATCTTAAATTAAATCTATAGTATTGGGGTTTCTTTTTCATTATTGGGCATTATTCCTTGATTTACCTTTTAAAGAATTGGTAAGGCATGGACTTCAAGCCTGTGGTGAGCAAGGTACATAACGAAACATGGTAGCCTTATATAGGAGTAGTACTTTGCTAATGAATCCCTTACAAAAAACTTAGAGAAATTCACGTGATGCGATGTGGCTAGTGAATTACATTTATTCTGTGCACTTAACTCATATTAGAAGTTTTGCATTATTGTTAATCACTCCCTAGCTTGCCTTTTAAGGCTTTGATTGTGCATGGACTTCAGAATGTTTGGGTCTTTATTTGTATGAGGATTTGGGGAGAAGACTAGATTATGTGATCATTTTACTAAACAGGTGAAGAATCCCTTCGAAGAAAATCAGATAGTCGGAATTACGAATTATATCGACTTTGGATTTGAGTTGGCAACAAGGTAGATTCCATTGTGCAGGGATATTTCTGATTCTTTTCAACAATTGATTCATTAGTTCATGGTGGCTTTTCGTTTGGTCATGATCTCAAGGATTGATGGAGATAAATCATTGGGGAGTGTGGATGAATCATCATTTCAATTAGCTGCATCTTGGCAAGCCAATAGACACTTATTATTAAAGGTGATAGATTTTTTGTTGATTCTCTTGTGGTAACGGATCATATTTTGCTTGCTTACTGTTCTACTGTCTTTGCAGGGAAAGATGGGCCCTTTCATCTCTTCCATAGCTTTAGCATTTAAGTGTTGGTGGAAGCCTTCGTTTACATTCAGTATTACGGGTATATTTCATTGATTGGAACTTTTGATCTTCATTTACATGAAGGATTCTTACAATAAGAGACTCCGATTTTGGCGTGCATGCAGATTATGTTTGTCATAAACATAAGAGTGACTCAAAAAGCGAAGACTTATGAAGTAATGTTATTTTGAGTTTCTCATAGATTGCTAGCATGGATAACTGCTAGAAATAACATGGATATATGCAAAACAATTGATAATGATGTGCTAAATATATTTCATGCGTTTTACCAAAAAAATGTGTCATGCAACTCTGAAGAGAATTCGATGAAATCAGTGCGATATTCTATTAGTAGATAACAACAGAATATATAATCTATTATTATCACAACTCCCTGTGCTGCAGCAGGTGTCATCATTTGCCACCTGCTTCGTGTGTCTAAAGACCTCTTTCCCTTACATGATAGTGCACCTCTTCCCAGTTCTGGAACAAACCCAGATCTAAAGATAGAAGAGGAGAAAAGAACATATAGTGGAAAAAACATACATGGTTTCATGTCCTATGAAGTGGAGAAAACATGCATGGTTTTACGTTCTATGTTACTTCTCCCCAAGTAGGACTCCCAACTCAAAATCCTGCGTTTCTCATCTTTACCTGTGATGACCTCTCACACACATCTCCTGCATGGCACTATGAACCAACCTCCCTGCTTTTCGTTTACGGGAATTGAGAATAACCTTCCGACCAAAACCCCGTGTTCCTCTGCCTGTCAAACGTTCTAATATTGCTTACCGTGATCACATCTTAAGCCTCCGCCTAGCGCCTAGGCGGCCTAGCCTAGGCGTTATGCCTTTTTTAAAATTATTTTAATTATTATTTTGATATTATATAATATATATATGTTTAAAAATTAATATAAGTTCAATATTATCCCAAACCATTATTTTAAAGAACAAGTATATAACCATAATTCAAGATTGAGTGATTAACAAGAACAAAAGTAAACATGGTCCGTTTGGCCAGCCTGAGCCCGCCTAGACCGCCTAGGCGGCCACCTTGCTTCGCCTAACTCCACCTGGGAGCTTGACCGCTTTTCTGGAGCGCCTAGGGACTAGACGAGGCGGTGGGGGGCCGCCTAGCGCCTAGGCGGCCACCTAGGCTGCTTTTTAGAACACTGGTAAAGATGATTGATGAGCTCACGTTTCAGATGCAAAGTTTGCAACATGACCAACGAGCTTGGATCTGATGCCATAATCTTGTTGAAGAACACTCCATTGCACCAATTTCACCCGAAGAGGAATTTAAAGATGGAGATATCTATCAATGACACCAGGCACCCTGACAACCTGAATAAGTTGGGACTTGGGGTCATGGGGTTAAAGGCTAACTACGTCAACATTCGTCGGATGCACCAGGAAGACTATCTTGTCTAGAAAACCACTCTCGATGATTATTTCAAGTGGAAACTCCTTGTTGAATCACAGGTCCTTTTCGTGAAGAGAAGTTGAAGGTGAATATCAATGGATAGGGAAGATTTCTTCATTGGAGCGTATGAAACAAAAGTTTCCTAATCGATTCTTACCCGTTTATTATGACATTATAAGCGGAATGCCATGGTTTATGATAGAATACGATGAGTGTGGAGGGCTATGGGAGGTGTTAAAAGTCTCTCTGCTCGCATTGGATTGATGGAATCCTGCTACTTGGCCGGGTAGCATATGGCATGCAAGGAGGGAACGAGTCTCACGTTTGGGACCACCAAGATCTACATTCCAGAGACCGATAACAACTTCAAACTAGTGAGTAGTAGTATGGAGTTCTTGGATAGATCAAGCAGCTGTTACTTACGCAAAGTTCCCTATAAAGTACGGCAGCCCTTACCTTTTCTAATGTTGGAAGAATTTTCCAGTTAGTTTTTTGACCTTGTAGGATGGATGCTATGACATTACTATTTTCCAATTCATTTGGATCATGTTCTGAATGGCTACTTAAAGATTCATGCTTTATCATCTCGCTTTGCCACATTTTCTAACTACGTGCAACCATATGCTTCGTTCTACTATATTTGACAACATTGGCTGATTAACTTTCGTTTTAATCGTTTTCCCTTGTAGCTCACAATGACCGTCTGCATGGAACAACGTCGTATGGGTTTGGATTCCGCATTGAGGATCTTAGAGAAGCCAGGTTTTCTTTCCATCTTCTGCTTATCTCGTGCATAATTACCTTCACAATGTTAGAGCAGATCCCTTTTTTTTTTTCTGGTGTGAGGGTTTTACATGGTGGAAAATTATTTGAAGACAATAAATTATGCAACACTACAAGGACAAGAAAAATGCTATTTGAAGATACAAGAGGACATATTGGGACCTAATGAGGACGTGGGGGCCATCGGCCTTGCTCGGTACGATGACCGATGCACTGAGTGCTGGCCAAGGTCCCCCACATCCGCTTTATGTCTGCGAATATGTCCCCTTGTATGTTCAAATAGCACTGCTCTTAATATAACAACTAAAATTTAGCTTAGAAGTGCATAGGCAACAAGGAGATTGATCACTGGGAATATCAAGGAATGAAATATAGAAGCAGCCTGTGCTGACTGTAGGTTGACTTTTATTATAATATTTGGGTTTCTGCCTATTTTTAGCTATTACTTAGGGCCTCTATTTGGGGACCAGATGACGAAGCTGCTCGATGTTTTTGTTTGCTGCGATTCTAATTGATTTCTTGAACCTCTCACGAAATGTAGTTACGAAAGGGCCGATCCAAATTACGTGATGTTGGCGCCGAACAAAGAGCATTTGGCTGAAGGCCTTCTAAAGAATTTCGGGAAGCGGCCTATGTTCCAGTCCGAAGTAGATTCCGGGAATTACGATCGTTTGCCCAGGGAATTGAAGCCCATCGGAAAGGTCTTTTGAGTCCTCTCTTCATGCAAGAAATGGAGAACAGATCACATAACAGATCTTCTTTTCGGGGATATGAAGTTCTTCACATGGACTAATTATTTGGTTCAATTTTGTCAGTGGTAATGAGCAAGGCAATTTTGATCATCTCAACGCTAACGATGGCACAATATTTTGGAGATATCTGTCTCTTTTTTTTTTTCTGATAATCCACTAAAAAAGTTGTGTTGAGTATGAAATCAGGTAGGTGGAGCAAGTGAAATCTACAAAATTTGAAAAATGGGCACATGTGCAGGAGCACTGTTCTTGGGAGCTTCCAGATATATTGATAAGGGCACCACCACCAGAACCGTCGGTCCTCCTACTACTCTTCCTCCTCCCTCTTCCTTCCACCGCCAGACCACTAGATTAGATCAAAGTTACGTGTCGAAGCCATGAGAGATCATCACACACCATTGGGGGATAAACAAGCAGGACCCCTCGTAGTTTGTGAAATAGTATTTGTGTGTAAATATGATGATCTTATATCGGGATAACGATGTTCAAGGCTAAAAACAAAAACCGATCAAGTTCTTGACTCAACTAAATCGAAAATCGATTCTAGTCAAGTTCTCCAGTGTTGAACATTGCTCTAGCGCATGATCTACACTTACAGCCTGTTTGGTTCATTGTAGTTCGAGCTGGGGGGGTCAACACTACATGCTGCAGGCTGTTTGGTTCACTGTAGTTTTCGGAAACTGCTGCAATTCCAACTGCACGCGTTGCTTACCCACCGCACGGTGTAGTGCTAACTGTAGCGAACCAAACAAGCTGTTAGTATAGGGATAAAACATGGGGCTACAAATTCAAAGTCCATGGTCCCCAATAAACTTGAAAGTCACAAGTTTTCTCTTTAAGCGGGCGTGGTGTTCAAGTTTTCTTTATTTGGCGGAGCTGCATCGGTCAGCTGGCGAACGAGCGGTGATGCAGTAGATGCACCGCGGTTTCTCTCTCCTTGGCTCTCCATTGTGTCGGGGGCTAAAGGACCTGTAGCCATTCTGGACAGGAACCGAAAAAAGCTTACCCAAACACGGCCTGAGAAAGCGAAGTACATTGATGAAGAATGGTTTAGATGTCGGGAGGATAAAAATAAATGCCACTTACAAAAAAAAAATATGGTGAGGAATGCTTCTTTAGAGATTGAGAGGTTGATAGTCGTTAGGGGTACTAATAAAAAAATTAGAGTAGTTGCAAGAGTCAAATTAGGTTGGCGGGTCAATTACGCTAGTGTTCTAGATTTCAAATTTCAACAAACTTCTTACACTTTTCCTTGCGTGCTCGCACAAACACGAGAGAAAATAGAAAAGATGGAAGGAAGAGAAGTCTCCATTCTTCTAGAGTATTGCAATTCTCTAAGGTAAGGGAAACAATGAAACCTCTCCTATTTATAGCTTATAAGGATGTACAAGAATGGCCAGGATTATGCCAGTTATCCAAATTTTAATGGATGGGAACATTCTGGAGTTCTCCACAAATTTTTACAATAAATGATATACCATATGTTTTACAATAGGCTGGAATATTCTAGAGAACTATAGAACTTAGGATGACTCCATAGGATTTTAGAACATTCCAGGTAAACCTTCGTTCTCCTAGTACTCCTTGGGTATTTGCTTGAATACCTTGAGTACTGGGCTCAGTATAGCCATGACGTAACAGTGTGGGCGTAACAATCTGATGTAAAACGCTAAAGCTCGTTTTCTTCTTCTTCTTCTTTTTTTTGGACAAGAGCAATGTTGTAGTGCTATCTGAACATAGAGTGAGACATACACGCGAACATAATGACGATTGGGGGGGGGCATCGGCCAGCCAGCACACCGAGAGCGGGACAATATTATATTTTCAAAATCAGCTTGGCAAGTGGAACCTGTTTTGACCGAAAACCAGGTGTCCAAAACCAATGCCAAACACGTCCTAAAGCTGTTGTCTAGTAAGTCTTATGACCTGGTTTTTCGAAACACTAACAAACCATAAAACTAAAAAATTGGATTAAGTAAAAACAGGCACTTCCTAAAACTAAAATATCAGATCTTAATAAAAATAGATCATTTTTGTTTCACTAACGAGAATATCTAAAACCCAGTTCATTGAATCAGAATACCCTCATATCGTCTTTGGCCTTTTTTTATCCTTTCATAGGGGCTTATTAGGTTGTTGTGTTTTTAGCATATAATTTTGAAAACACGTGTACAAACAATTTAGGGTTGTTTGGTTAATGAGGTGTGACGTGTGTAAACAAATGCATATTTGCTCAATTTGTCCATCATTTATATATAAAACTGAGAAAATAAAGTTTCATCTAAATACATAAAACTATAATTGCACATGTCACATGTGCAAACAGATGTACCCATATCATTTACAGAACAAGCAAACAAGCCTTTGGTGAAACTGTTGGAATTGGGTTCCGCTAATCAGAGTCGCAGCGGAAGCAAAAGAAAGATCCGAAGATCATACGGTGTATGTTTCATTACAATTCGTGATACAAAACAATCTACATGCAAATCTATGATCTTAGCATATGTGCGGACACCCTAGAGGCATACTACGATTTACGGAAGACATGCATGTATCTACTTAAATGTTTAGATTCATCATACCTTATGGATCTATGATCCGGAGATTACGGAACAATGAAGAACCACACTTGAATCGCAAGGAAAACTGTCGGATAGCACCTTGTCCTTTGCGAATTGAAGAATCCTCGAAATCCCGTCTCTGAGTGCAAGGATTTCGAGCCGACGGAAGAATCCGTTGCGAAGACGATGGCGAGCCTCGAGATTTTCTCCTCCTCTTTCTCCTTTCTTTCTTCTCCTTCCTTCCTCTTCCTTCTCCCGTCTTCTTCCTCTCTTTTCCTTGGCCGAAACCACAAAGGAGGAGCACAAAGGGTCGAATTTTTGGAGGGGAGGGAGTAGAACCTTAGGGCCGACCCCTCCTCTCTCTATTCCCTTTATAGGGCCGGTCTCCCATGGCTCCAAGGAGCCTAGGGCCGGCCCTTAGGTGGATAGGGATGAGGGGGGATCGGATTTACCAAAATACGTTCAATCTAAGATCCATATTCAATATGTTCTGAGCCATATTTTAGTATTTACCAAAATACCCCTACGGCCCGTAACACACGTGAATTAGGTTCTTAGGCTTCGGGCTTGCGCTCCATCGCGCTACTTCGCATCCAACGTATCCAACTAGGTCGGGGAACAATTCCTATTCGCAACGACAGGGTGGAACCTTCAGGGTTCGGGATCTCTAGCTCCAACCGGATCCCTGATTAACTGTTCCGGTGACACACCGAAAGTTCCGTTAATCAGCCCTAATCCGATTAACCCGCGTAGCCACCCAGAGTGCGACGCGAGTTGAACTCTAGTGATCCTAAACCTATGTTACTCCCTCGTAACCCTGTTCTCTACTATACTCCGATAATCCTTAGTCCCTCCTATTACTGGTGCCATGATACGACTCGGGCGGTGGGGAGCACCGTCAGATCCCGATCGATTATCTGACTAGGGTTTGATGACTTGTCATCTATAACACTACACACCTTTCGGTGCTATGCCTAGCATCCGGAACATCGTCAGTCATACTGACAACCACCAGGCCTGGGTTAACTGTGTGGACAGATTGACTTATCAAACCGCACCCATCCAACACTGGACGTCGGATAACCTGTAGGGATTAAATGTCACTCAAGCGCCAGCCGGGTAACCCAACGTACCGTGGTATTGGACTATGGAAGGTCCGCACACATTGGCACATCAAAGCACCACACAACTGGTTGGCCCAGTGTACATGGTCCCTCAGGGTTAAGGACGGATTATCTATAGTAGTAAGACGGTTTCTGCACCAGTGTCTGAATCACTGAACTGTGCACCGTCTTGGTTCCTGTTCAACACGATCATCGTGCTTGGTCAGGTGAATGGGAATCCCACGTTCCCGTGGTGGAGACTTCACCACATCCTCTACCTGCCAACATCTTGTTCTCGGTGAAGCGACCGACATTACCTAAGCTGTGAACTAGTTCTAGGTCTACACAGAACTGGTCCACTGGGTCTCCCAAGCAGGATCCTCCATGCACCTCAGTGGCCTACTGTGTTCCCTAGGGTCCTTTTATTATATGAGTATTATCATATATCAGAGTAGTATTCTAATTAAAGCAATAACCAAAGTCATCTTTATTAATGTTAACACAGAAAATCCACGCTAAGGACACACGAGCTACAACAATCTCCCACTTGGCCTAGCGGGGAACAACAGTCTTAACTCCCATGGCATCCACGTGTTTCTCAAAAACCTTGGTCGGTAACGCCTTTGTGAAAGGGTCCGCCATGTTATCTGTAGACGCCACCTGAGTCACTGCTACCTCCCCTCGCTTCTGCAAGTCCCGGATTATATAGTATTTTCGCTCGATATGCTTGCTCTTTTGGTGATATCTTGGCTCCTTGGATTGTGCTACCGCTCCACTATTGTCACAGTAAAGGACAATATGATCTTGAGATCCCGGTACGCATCCTAAGTCCGTGAGGAACTTCTTGAGCCATACCGCCTCTTTAGCTGCTTCGCACGCCGCAACGTACTCAGCCTCTGTCGTCGAATCCGCGATGCATCCCTGCTTCACGCTCCTCCAACTGACAGCTCCTCCTCCTAATGAAAACACAAACCTTGACATCGATCTCCTGGATTCCAGATCTGACGCAAAGTCAGAATCCGTATATCCAATCGGCATCAGTTCCTGTGAAGAGTAAACTAACTCATAATCTCTCGTCCTACGGAGATACTTGAGTATACTTTTCACAACAGTCCAGTGCCCTGGACCCGGATTTGACTGATACCTGCCCATCATGCCTACTGCATAGCATATATCTGGTCTCGTGCACTGCATGGCATATATTAGACTCCCTACAGCCGAAGCATAAGGTATCTTCTGCATCTCTGCCCTCTCCTCAGGAGTCTTAGGACCCTGATCCTTGGACAACTTCATTCCATGTCTGAATGGAACCAGTCCCTTCTTGGAGTTCTGCATATTGAATCTGACCAAGATAGTATCTATGTAGGCTGACTATGACAGCGAGAGAATCTTGTTATGGCGACCTCGAGTTACCTTGATCCCCAGAACATAACTCATTTCACCCAGGTCTTTCATGTCAAATTGAGAGGATAACCACACTTTCACTATAGACAACATTCCAACAGCGTTTCCGATGAGCAGGATATCGTCCACGTAAAGCACTAGAAAAACTACTGCAGTCTTATCGCTCCTCTTATAAACACATGGTTCATCCATGTTCTGTTCAAATCCATAAGACTGGATAGTCTGATCAAAACGCATGTTCCAACTTCTGGATGTTTGCTTCAGTCCATAAATGGACCTTTGCAACTTGCACACCAGACCTTCCTGACCTTTTGCGATAAAGCCTGGAGGCTGAGACATGTAGATGTCTTCTTCCAAATCCCCGTTGAGGAATGCAGTCTTGACGTCCATTTGCCAGATCTCCCAATCATAATGGGCTGCAATGGATAAGAGGATCCGGATAGACTTAAGCATAGCCACTGGCGAAAAGGTTTCGTCATAGTCGATCCCTTCTCGCTGGGTATAACCCTTAGCGACTAGTCTAGCTTTGTAAGTCTCAACGGTACCATCCGGGCCTCTTTTCCTTTTGTACACCCACTTATACCCAACATGTTTAATGTTGTGAGGTGGTGTTACAAGTGTCCAGACCGAGTTTTGGGACATCGATGTCAGTTCTGCCTCCATGGCTTCCTGCCATGTTGCATGGTCAGTGGATGCCATCACTTCGTCATAGTTCAGAGGATCATTCTCCTGAAACTCTGGATCAACCATAAAAGCTTCTCCAATGTATCTATCAGGAGCACTTATGGTCCTCCCACTGCGACGAACCTGCGGTGGTTCCATAGGAGTCGATTCTACAGTACCGTTAATCTTAGTGGTATCGGCTCCCACTACGTTTTCTGTCTGCGTACTCCCATCAGTACCAAGCAATTCTTCAAGAACTACTTTACTGGTGGGCTTATGGTCTATTAAATAATCATGCTCCAGGAATACGGTGTTCGTCGAGACGATAACCTTTCTATCCTCATGATCATAAAATAGACCACCCTTTGTCCCTTTTGGATACCCAACGAACTGACATACCGTAGTTTTTGACTCTATCTTATCTCGCTTGTCCTTTCGCACATGTGCTGGACAACCCCAAATCCTAAAGTACTGTAGGCTTGGCTTTCGCTTCAACCACAGCTCCCAAGGAGTTAGGGGTACTGACTTTGATGGAACAAAGTTCAAAGTATATGCTGCCGTCTCTAGGGCATATCCCCAAAAACTAGGTAGCAATGTTGCATAACTCATCAAAGTCCGAACCATATCTAACAAAGTTCGGTTTCTTCTCTCAAATACACCGTTTTGTTGTGGTGTTCCTGGTGCAGTCAACTGGGATACGATCCCATGCTCACGCAGGTACCCTATAAATTCATCCTATAGGTATTCGCCTCCTCAATCTGATCGAAGAGACTTGATACTTTTACCCGTCTGCTTTTCTGCTTCAGCTCTGAACTCCTTGAACTTATCAAAGGATTCAGACTTCCGCCACATTAGGTATATGTATTCAAACCTCGAGTGATCATCCGTGAAGGTGATGAAATACTCGAAGCCTCCTATAGCACGGACACTTATGGGCCCACATACATTAGTGTGTACCAACTCTAATACCTCCTTAGATCTGCTACCTTTGGCTCAGATAGACCTTTTAGTCATCTTGCCTTCCAGGCAAGACTCACACGTCGGTAGGCTTTCTGAAACATTTGGACTTAAGAGTCCTACCTTAACCAACCTGTGAATCCTGTCTGAGGCTATGTGTCCAAGCCTTAGATGCCAAAGAAGTATTGGATTATCTGAGAGATTTTTCCTTTTAGATGAATTAATCACACAAGTTTCAGTTATGTTATCCTGCTTATGATTGGAGTTAATTACATAGAGACCATTCTATATCTTTCCCTTACAAACAAAGGAACCATTCAATTTAATTGACACACCAGAAGCATCAAATAAAACTGAAAAATCTTTATTATTCAATAAGGAAACAGAAATTAAATTACATCTCAAGGACGGTACATAAAGTATGTCTCTAAGTAATAAACTTCTTCCATCAAGGAACTGCAAGATGACATCTCCAACTGCTTCAGCCTCTGCCACGGTCTCAGTTCCCATGCTTAGGATTATCTCCCCATCACCCAGTTTTCTTGTCTCCTTGAACCCCTGCAAATTATTGCAAGCATGGTTAGTGGAACCAGAATCCACAATCCATGAAACTAGAGAACAACTGGATGCTACAAGGGATTCCACTATGTGGATTTGAGATATACCTGTCTCAGCCTTCTTGGGAGCCGCGCGGTAGTCGCCCTTCCAGTGCCCCTTCTTGCCGCATCGGAAATATTTTCCTTTGGGCTTCGCCGGACCATTCTGCTTGGGAACCTGCAACTACACCTGGCCCATCTTCATGGGCTTCTTAGACTTTCTTTTCTGAAACTTGCCCTTGGCTTTCAGAGAAGAATTCCGCTCCATGTTTAGGGATTGGGCTCCTGCCTTCATCCCGTCTTCTGCCGCCTGGAGCGTCGCTAGGAGCTCTGTGTTAGACATCTCCAACCGGTTAAGGTTGAAGTTGGTAACGAAGCCCTCAAACGCTCTTGACAGAGATGCGAGGAAAATATCGGTCTGGATCTCTGCATCCAAGATGACATCGAAGGAACCAAGCTCGTTCACATAGCCAAACAACTTCAGCATATGATCCCAAACTAAAGTCCCCTCTGCCATCTTCGTGGACACCAATTTCTTGATGGTCAGGTAACGAGTTACCCGACTATGACCCTCGAACATTTCCTTCAGGTAGAGCATCATGTCTGAAGCAAAGGCCATGTCTTCGACTTGCTTCTGAAGGACGGTCTGCAAGGATGCCACAATGTAGCACTTGCACATCTCATCAGCATCAAGCCAGTCTTTCCATTCCTTTAACTGGGCCTCAGTTGCACTTGGTCCCGGCATGGCCGGTTGAGGGGTACTTAGGGCAATTGTGTTTTTGCCAACCCTTAGGACGAGCATTAGGTTACGCTTCCAGTCCTCGTAGTTTGGTCCCGTAAGTTTGTTATCATTAAGTATGGAGGCAAGGGGGTCGAGCTTGGTCATGATTTCTGTAAACAATGGTTTAAAGCAATAGTTAGGGTCTACTACAATCTATTTCATGGAATTTAGAAATAGATAATTTCTACTCCAGCCGCTATGTCTTCACCACCTCAAGTGGAGACATCCAGGAATCTAAATTCCCTGGGCTGGAGCACTGAGACTATCGGTCTTGAATTGGAGACAGCATCTCGGTGAGAGCATGCAACCACTTCTGCCAACGGGGTGTTTACGACCTAGTCTTCATCAGTATTACCCATGGCAAACTGAAAGACCTCCCAGTCTCCTTTTGGCCAGCTTTATGTGACCCGCGTGCGTAGCAACAGCGGCTTCACATAAGCTTCGAATGCTTCCCACAAATCTAGATGGTGTCGGCAGGGGGGTTCATAGGCTCCCGCGGTGCAGGATAAAACCGTCACCCACTGCCACCGGCATCCTCCATGTCCCGAAGGAAACTACTAGGCGAACCAGCATAGAAGGAAACACAGTTCTCACTCGGTGGGAATATCGAACTGCATACCTCCCACCCAGACCCTTAGCCGGTTGATTGTGGAGGCCAGGGGCTCCCCTTTGGAGGGAACCTCTTACACATCCCTTCTTTATGAGGTTTTATGCATATCTAGAAAGGTCACGACCTCCTAGACTTAGACCCTGGTCTACCGCGCTCCCACTAGGATTACAAACCCTCCTGTAAAGCATTAGTATCCTCGGAAAATATCATAGTCCCTACCTTGAATACTCAGCTTTCGCCTTTCTTGCAAGGATCACATTACATAGATTCCAAGGATCCCGATACTTCACTAGTTTATCCATAATCCTAAGATCTGGAGCCTAGCCTAAGGTCAACGTGGAAAGGACTTCCACTACGATGACGGCTCGTTCATAATTTGATGCCTGATGTCATAGTAGACATCATCTCATTATAGGTTTCGATGCTGGCCAAATAGGGACTTCCGACAACCTCCGCCGGACCTCAACCTAATGGTGGCATAACCAAATCGTGATGAGTTCATACTACCATCAAACGTCATCTAGAAACGGGTATCACACAGTGAAATCCTAACCTAACTTGGTCGCTAGGACCACGTGGGGAAAGGGCATCCCACTAGAGTTATCATACTTCTTATGGAGATATTAGTTAATTATCACTAAACAAATCTAACACTGTGTCTATCTCGGTGCACAGTACTTGGCTACCTGAACTACCACGAGGGCGGTTACCACCTTTCCTTTTAGCTAGCCACCGGATTCGCACGTGTTAGAAGCATTTAGAGACACCGATGAATCCATAAGCTTAGTACTAACCCTAAGCCTGATCTAGAGACAAACTCACAAGCAAGATAATCATATTATCATCGGGGTTCTCTAAATACTGAATAAAGAGAAACAACAGAGAAAGCATCCAAACTGAATCAAGTCCAGGGTCCGACCCCTGAACCTGAATAGCACAACCAAGATATCCTGCTCTTCCGTTCTGCATGATCTCTGACGACGATCCCCTTCATCGCCTACGTGCACGCTTTCGCCGGGTCTTTGCACGCTATGGTACCGCTTGCTCGAACCGTGGATGTAGCATCATCTCCTTCTTCCTGTGACCGAAAAACTAACACGCTCCGAGCAAGTGCTCGTTCGTGTACAATTTTGCTAGAAAGAAAAAGAAACAATCCTAGAAACATGGCCAGGGAACCGAGGATGGTCAACCCCCACCCTCGCCTATCTAGAGCCTTACAATCCATAATAATAATCAATACAAAATTAAATCCGGGGTCCGACCCCCGGATGGATGCAATCACAGATTACTATTCAGCGCGGCACCTGCAAAAAGACGATACATAGCACAATCCATATGCATGATCTACGCCGAACCTCGACGAAAACATATGCCATCATATATTCACATAATATTTTCACGAATTCATGCATGAAACGTACACCAAAGCGTGCTCTGATACCAATTGTTGGAATTGGGTTCCGCTAATCAGAGTCGCAGCAGAAGCAAAAGAAAGATCCGAAGATCATATGGTGTATGTTTCATTACAATTCATGATACAAAACAATCTACATGCAAATCTATGATCTTAGCATATGTGCGGACACCCTAGAGGCATACTACGATCTACGGAAGACATGCATGCATCTACTTAGGTGTTTAGATTTATCATACCTTATCAATCTATGATCCAGAGATTACGGAACGATGAAGAACCATACTTGAATCGCAAGGGAAACTGTCGGATAGCACCTTGTCCTTTGCGAATTGAAGAATCCTCGAAATCCCGTCTCTGAGTGCAAGGATTTTGAGCCGACGGAAGAATCTGTTGCGAAGACGATGGCGAGCCTCGAGATTTTCTCCTCCTCTTTCTCCTTTCTTCCTTCTCCTTCCTTCCTCTTCCTTATCCCTTCTTCTTCCTCTCTTTTCCTTGGCCGAAACCACAAAGGAGGAGCACAGAGGGTCGGATTTTTGGAGGGGAGGGAGTAGAACCTTAGGGCCGGCCCCTCCCCTCTCTATTCCCTTTATAGGGCCGGTCTCCCATAGCTCCAAGGAGCCTAGGGCCGGCCCTTAGGTGGATAGGGATGAGGGGGGATCGGATTTAGGTCTTCCGGGTGTCTATCGTGAAGTCCGGACGAAAACGCCCTTCACGAAAAGCGGAAAACTGAAAGTGAGACTGAGTGAGGTGCGCTACTCGGAATCGAGTTCCGTCAGCGCCTGTGAGCTTCTGGAATTATTCCGCTCAATCTAAGATCCATATTCAATATGTTCTGAGCCATATTTCAGTATTTACCAAAATACCCCTACGGCCCGTAACACACGTGAATTAGGTTCTTAGGCTTCGGGCTTGCGCTCCATCGCGCTACTTCGCATCCAACGTATCCAACTAGATCGGGAAATAATTTCTATACGCAACGACATGGTGGAACCTTCAGGGTTCGGGATCTCTAGCTCCAACCGGATCCCTGATTAACTGTTCCGGTGATACACTGAAAGTTTCGTTAATCAGCCCTAATCCGATTAACCCGCGTAGCCACTCAGAGTGCGATGTGAGTTGAACTCTAGTGATCCTAAACTTATGTTACTCCCTCGTAACCCTGTTCTCTACTATACTCCAATAAGCATTAGTCCCTTCTATTACTGGTGTCATGATACGACTCGGGCGATGGAGAGCATCGTCAGATCCCGATCGATCATCTGACTAGGGTTTGATGACTTATCATCTATAACACCACACACCTTCCGGTGCTATGCCTAGCATCCGGAACATCGTCAATCATACTGACAACTACCAGGCCTGGGTTAACTGTGTGGACAAATTGACTCATCAAACCGCACCCATCCAACAATGGACGTCAGATAACCTGTAGGGATTACATGTCACTCAAGCGCCAGCCGGGTAACCCAACGTACCGTGGTATTGGACTATGGAAGGTCCGCACACGTTGGCACATCAAAGCACCACACAACTGGTTGGCCCAGTGTACATGGTCCCTCAGGGTTAAGGACAGATTATCTATAGTAGTAAGATGGTTTCTGCACCAGTGTCTGAATCATTGAACTGTGCACCGTCTTGGTTCTTGTTCAACACGATCATCGTGCTTGGTCAGGTGAATGGGAATCCCACGTTCCCGTGGTGGAGACTTCACCACATCCTCTACCTGCCAACAGCTTATTCTCGGTAAAGCGACCTGCATTACCTAAGCTGTGAACTAGTTCTAGGTCTACACAGAACTGGTTCACTGGGTCTCCCAAGCATGGATCCTCCATGCACCTCAGTGGCCTACTGTGTTCCCTAGGGTCCTTTTATTATATGAGTATTATCATATACTAGAGTAGTATTCTAATTAAAGCAATAACCAAAGTCATCTTTATTAATGTTAATACAGAAAATCCAAGCTAAGGACACACGAGCTACAACATAAACTTTATTTGCGCGGTTTTATGTGCAAAAGCTGTATAAATTAAGCATAGTGTGCATCTGTTTACACACATCACACCCCATTAACCAAACAACCATAAATTGTTTGCACATGTGTTTACGAAATAACAGGCTAAAAGCACATCAACCAAACAAGCCCTAAAATTTTAAAAGATGTATGAGGTTGATTAGGGCGACAATATTGACTGAGTTGATCACGAATTTTAAAAATATCAAATATATATATATATATATTTATTTGATATAGCAGTAGAGCTAAGCTCGTCGTGGCCACTGGATTGTCGGATTAGTCTCACATCGTCTAGGGAGCTGGGTGGTGGTGCTTCATATATCCTCTGTGGACCTCCCCTTATAACTCGGGTTTTTGGGCGAGTGACAAAATAGGCAAGTAAATCTCAGAAACTAAATGGTGTCTAAAATTTATTGGTATAAAAATCATCTAAAAAAATTTAAGAATAAAAATAAGTTTTAATAACATTCTCTAAAACTTGATTAGATTGACGTAAAAATTAGATTAGGGTGTCTATATCTAGGGGTTGCTTTTATGAAATTTTCATATTGGATTAGAGTTTGGATGCACTTATCAACAACTAAAATTAGGACCCAACCTTATCAAGGGCTAAAAGTTCTCCAGAGGATCGACGCTTCTGTTGTTGTCATTGAGGGTAACAACAAAATACTATTTCATCTCCTGTTGAATGTGGATTTTTTTCCACCATGGCGGATACACAACATAGTATCCAACTACATGCTTATCTCTAGAAGTTTTACCTCCTTTAGGTTTTTCCATGTCAAATGAGATAAGAACGCTTGTGTTGATGCTTTGGCCAAGTTTGCTCTACAGTAGCCCTCTTTCTTCTTGTCCCCCTCTATTCCTAATTGGATCTCCCCTCTATTAGCTAAAGAGGAGGAGAACTAAAATAAATGTAGCAATAATCCTTATTTTGGACTTGGGTGCTATGAATCGAATCCTCATAATTCTTAAGAAAAAAGAAAAAAAAGAATTAAGGCCCCACCAAGGCACGTTGATTTGATTAGTATGAGATGATAAGTTTTTTAACTGGAATCCAAAGGCAAAAGTACCTATCCATTTGACCACATGCTCAAGATAAGAATTTTTTTTTTTCTTCATTGTAGTCAATTAATAAAGCTACATTCCAAGACTATGTTACACTAATATAAAATAGGGATTTTTACAAATCAACCCCTATAAACTAGTCTAATTATGTCTTAATCCATAAAATCTTTATATTTTCATATTAACCCTTCAAAATATATAAAGTTTTACATATTCACCCCTCCGATGAGCTATTGTTTTAAAAGGATGAATATATTTGAATTATTCCTCAGTTGATTGTTAGGTATAAAAGATATGGGTTATTGGACTTAATGCACTAGCTCGGAGGGCTAGACGAGCATCGGGAGGAGATCAGAGTTCATTAGGGTTAGGATACTCCTACTAAAAATAATTAAAATTAGTCAGTAGAGGTGGTAAATCACTCTTTGACCATTGGTAAAAAAAAAAGTTTACTTAGACCTCAGGTCAACTTTTTATATTAGGTATGTACTTCTACGATGGAACACCACTCGTGTTTTGTTCAGATTCTTCAAGAACACTCCAGGGGCTGGGTAAATTTTCATCACATCCTGCGTACCATACAACCACGGGGCCCACTGAGATTCAATAGACATGGGTTAAGGTCCCAGCACATGGGGTCAGTGGGCCCTGCGGTTGTATCGTACGCAGGATGTGCTGAAAATTTCTTCCCCGGGCTTCATCGGTGATTCAGTGGGGGCGGCGGGAGGTGACCGGATTCCGAATCGTAAATAAACTGCTGGAAAATGATCAAATAAGGCGTCCCGTACGTAAGCTGGCGGGTCTTGATTAATTAAAACCGTCTGATGAAACGCAATCCGACAGGTGAATGGCACTCTTCCCCATCTGATGGCTGTATATGCATCAGTACCGCCACCTTATGGTACGGGACACCTGATGGAATTCACTACTCATAGGTGCATAGTATACCCATCCATACCCAAAACTCGGGTGGTGCAACCGCCAAGGGAGCAGCTTTCCTCCTAAGAATGGCTGCTGCCTCCGCTGCATCCGCGCTCCTCTTCAATTCCTCCACCAAGTCGCCACCGCCACCTCCTCCTCGCCTCCCCTCCTCCCTCACCTCCGCCCCTCAGAGGCTCCTTCTCCACTCCAAAAGCCTCAAACCCTCGCCGATCCTCCTCCTCGTCGGCGGCAACGGCCGCAATCCTCCCGCCGCCGCCGCCGCCCCTCTGTGTAACTCCTCCTTGCAGCGGCGGCTGCTCCCGATCGTCGATTTGGACGCCGCCGGAGGTCTCATCTCCTCCGCCCTCGACTCCCTCCTCGTCCTCATCGCCTCCCTCGCCCTCTCCCTCTCCCTCGTCGTCTCCGACGTGGGCCCCGCGGCCGCCTTCGTGGTCACCACCCCCCGCAAGCTCCAGTCCGACGAGCTCGCCACCGTGCGCCTCTTCCAGGAGAACACCCCCTCAGTGGTCTACATCACCAACCTCGCCGTCCGGTGCGTCTCCCTCTACACTTTATTTATTCCTCCGTGTTTTGATTTCCCCTTTCATTGGGTTTTCTGGGTTTGTGAGGCAGGCAGGATGCGTTCACACTGGATGTACTGGAGGTGCCGCAGGGATCGGGGTCGGGGTTCGTGTGGGATAAGAACGGTCACGTCGTCACCAACTATCACGTGATCCGTGGGGCATCCGACCTCAGGTGAGTTGAGAGCTTGGTTTTCTTCTTTGATCCAGTGTTGCATATGAGCTTGTTTTTCCCTAAAGTGATTGAATATAAACAATTTCAGCTCCATAGGACCTATTTATCATCGTAAAGTCTCGGCGTCGGTCTTAGCTTCTTACCTTGAATGAAAATCTAGGCAATGGGTTAGGGATGGATGAATGTTTCTTTGTCAAGGGAAATAAGATCATTGGGTTGTTTTAGTTTTAATTCAAGATGCAAGAACTTAGGACATAATGGTATCATGTTGAAATTAGACTTTGGGAGGCTTATGATTGTGTAGAGTGGGACTTCTTCGTTGATTCAGCACCAACCCTTAGTTTGATAATTAGTTCACAAGTTGGTAATGCAATGATAACTTTTGTTCACTTTTTCGATCATCAATGGAATTCTGTGTTTTTCCAAGAAGTTGGTAAGGTCTTTGCATGATTGACATCGCCCCCCTTGTTATTTGTATTTGTGGCCAATTCATAATGGAATGGTAAAGACAATGGTTAATATGGTAAAAGCTAAAAGGTCTAGTACAACTGAGAAAAGGGGATTACAAAGATTGAGTTTGTTGGTGATGACTATTGAATATTTTTTGGGAAAATTACATACATACCCCTGAACCATACCCGCATTTTGACTTTGGTCTCTCAAGTTCTATATGGAACAACTTGACCCGTGAACTATACTTTTTTATGCCCATTGAATCCTTCCATAAGGGGTGTTTTTGTAATGAAACTTGAGGGAGCAAATTGAAGTAAGGGGATAGTTCAGGGGTTGTTTTTGTAATTTTTCCTTATTAGCAGCTGGGAGTATAATGCTAGTCTATTCTTTTGAGATTCTTATCTTAGCAATAACTTCGCTAGTAGCACCCTTGCCTACATATGACAAGGTACAAGTGAAAGCATATGTCCAAGGAATTCGTTGAACTTTAACCTGAAATTTCCAATCAAATATTTTTTCAAGAAAATATGGCACCCAAGGGACTTTATGAGTGGAAATATGGATCTCTGACCTGTGGACAAAGATTGGTCTTTATAACTGCAGCTAGTAGTATCATTGTATATGCTAAGAATTGTAATTAAGACCTGAACCGTTTAATTTTCCTTTGGAAAGGAATGGCTAGGGTGACAAAGGTCATCATCTTACGAAAAGGTTGAGAGTAGTAGAACTTGGGGTGCTAATTACGTTGGCTCTGAAAATATTAAGAACTCGCGCTTATGTAAATGGATTGGAGACTACACACAGAGGAAATGTTAGATAAGTTTCGACCATTTTTTTTATCTACATGGACTTAGTTTTACGTATTAAGTCAATCCAATCTCATATGGCATTATTTGGTGTCTCATGTTTGTGAATAGGTTATACGGGGAGAGGGAAATATGGTGCAATTTTAGATAAATTATAGTTGGGAGATTTACAATCCAATGATCATTCCTAAAACTTACCATTGCGTCTGGAATGTGAAAGATGCAATTAGGGAACAAAAGTTTGATGAGTCTAATGGGAGGGCTGGCCTGGGAGACTAAAGAGAACTTAGGGAAATTTAAATGGCATCATAGCATGTTTGTTAGTGCAAGAATTCTTGATAGTGCTTTTAAGATGTAAAATGCCTTGTTGACTTTTTCGCTAACAAAATGGATCATTTAATAATTTTGTGGACTAGTTTTGGATTATTGGGCTTAAGTACTAGGAATGAGAAATATAGGAGCGAGAATAAGTGGGGAACATTTTGGGGATCAAATCATATTGTAGTTGATACTCCAAAATGGTTAGGAAGTGGATTTGAGGAAGCATATTCATTTCAGAGCAAGTTCCATACCCGAAGTTACTCATGGTTTCTTAGTTTAGTAATGATATAATGATAACAAATGCAAAAAAAAACTAATGTTGGGAAATAAAAATGTAAAATTTGAAACTGTAATAATATCGAAAGAGGACTATGGGGGATGGAGAGAGAAAGAAAGAGAAAAAATTAAGGTAGGAGTAAATACTCATCCTATAATTTAGCTAGGGTGATGTCATCATTCAACACTTTTTCTCCTTTTAGAGTTCACAAGGGGGGGTTTAAAGAAAAAGGGGGAGACATGTAACTCTAAATGCGGGACAAAGCCACAAGTTTTTCATCTTTTATGTTTTCTTTCCTTTCTTTTTCATTCATGTTGCTAAATATTAGGTTTATAGGAAGATAAATATTTAGATTACTTTGGCCTCTTATGGGTTAAAGAAGTGGTAGTGTAAAAAGGGGAGAGAGGATAATAAACGTCTTTACCCCTCTATAACATAGAATGGATAAATGAGGATTTTATAAAGGCTTTCGGTAATTTGTGAATAATTGCATCTACTTCCTTAATTTTGTCCAATTGCAATGAAAGTTTGTAAGTAATTTATTTAATTTACCGTTAATTGGAGATTACTTGGACTATGGGGTGGGCATCATAGATTTTTCCGTAGTCCCTACATATATCTACCTAAAAAATCCAAGAAATAATCACATGTCCTAAGTGGTGGTGGTTCATGGCCATCCAACCTTGTCTTTATCCTAGAAAGATCTAGTTCAATGCCTCCTTGAGAGATATTGAAGTTGTAGTCTTCTGTATGCATGTCTAAGTCATGTATTTAAATCATAAATAACTAAGCTTCTTGGTGCAGGACACTAATGTAAAAGCCTATATGATTCGACAGATCAGTAATGGACTAAATTAATTAATTTTCAATATAAAATTCAACAATTCAGGTTTGATTATTTCGAATTTAAAGCAGATAATTATTATATTAATTTAGATGGCAGCTGCAAGCAGGTAGTGTCGGTCTTTTCTTCAAAGAAGGGTTGATCGTTTGGAAGCCAAAAGTTTCCGCTGGCTAAGGCTTTCACTCAACAAATTAAATTAAAATATTTTGTTCCGTCTCTCAGTTGTTCATGGTCTCTCTCAGTTGTTCATGGTCTCTCTCATTGTTCATGAAGTGTTCTTTAAAGCTTCTCCCAAGTCTCAAGTCTCTAGCATCTTTTTCTAGACCTACCCATTAGTCCTCTCATCCTATCTTTCCACCCTATTAGAGCATTCGTAATGTTGTGGAATTAATACATGCAGGAGATCATACTAATGAGCCACCAGAAACAATCAAGCCAATCATCCAGGACATATCACCAATTTTCTTTTAAGGTGGTTCACCCAAAATCGGGTTATACCTACGAGATCTAGATCAACTCTAACCTTCCATTATAAAGAGAGAATGAGATTACAAAACCTCATCTAAATTATATTAAACATGACAAGTATCAAAGCTCTTCAAGAGGTAAACGTCTCCTCCTATATGAGACAAACTCTACAAGAAAATAACTTCTTTTTGACCATTGAGACCAGCGACCTGCTGTCTTTGGTCCATCATGAGGCGACACCTCGAGGTACCGCGGTTAGTGTTTTGTAACCGACACCCTCGCACCCATTGCTCTAGATCCGCCGCCATCAACGATTCTCACCACTTGCGCCCATCGCTACCTGGATCAGTCACATGCGGGCGACTCCACTCCCATTGGTAACTCGATTAGTTGTCCATCAATGACTCGATACCGATGCCCATCAATGCTTGGGACAATTGTCCATCACAAGATTTGCAACTCCATCAGCCACCATTGGTGACTCCATCTGTCGCCTGACGGCCTCTCTGCGACATCATTAGCCCTCTATCGATGACCCCATCAGTCGCTCACTGGCGACAGAAACTATAGTCTTCCTATGCGGCTCTTACGCTTTGATCAGCGTCGTGGGATATACGTAAGTCTTCGTGGACGTTTGATATATAGAGGAAGTCATTATACATCTATAGCAGACGTGTCCCGTTGGAGTTAGATTTCACGTCCCATGTCATGAGTTGGACGTACCCTACCCCCCCAATATAAAAGAGAAAAATCATCGGCCCACTATGCATGTTAGTATGTTACTAGACCCGTCCTGATCAGCTCCCCCATGGTCCGGATATATCAATTTCTAAATTGCTCCACTTGGCTGTTAGTTACTCCACTGGCATCAAGTGCTCCCCTAGATTGGGATAATCCTTACTCTGATATAGATCAGGATAATCCTTACTCTGATATAGATAAGGATAATCCTTACTTTGATAGGACTTATTGTGGAAATAACACATGCAGGAGAGCATACCGGTGAGCCACCAGAAGCAACCAAGCCCATCATCAAGGAGATAGCACCAAAATACAATTCAATGATTGACACACTAATTCATAGGACAATAATGTACAAATTTATGCTCAACTCTACATGACTCTTTCTAGGGTTACTGATATTTGCTTCCTTCTTATCAATTTAAGATGCCCTGGCATTGTTATGATTTGTTAACCGGTTAATAGGACAAATTTTTATAAATAGTTTTGACTTACTCTGTTAAAATGTTGCCATGTTTCATTCTGCTCTTGAATAGTTTTAATATGTTATTCTCATTTAGTTTGCTACAGTCCTGGGCAGTCCTGTTCCCAACAAAGTAATGCTAGAATTGCTAGTTACATGCAGGGTCACCCTTTCTGATCAATCAACATTCGAGGCAAAGGTTGTGGGTTTTGACCAAGACAAGGATGTCGCTGTCTTGCGTATTGAAGCACCAAAAGATAAATTGAGACCCATACCAGTTGGCATCTCGGCAGACCTGCTTGTGGGTCAGAAAGTGTATGCCATTGGAAATCCTGTGAGTCATTTATCCACTGCTTGAAGTATTCACCCCAGCGATCTAAAGAACTCAAGTTTAGCAACAAAATGCACTTATATACTTGCCCACATCATGTTCAAATAGTAGTCATGACATTGAATTCTATTTTTTATGGTTTAGGAGTAAAAAATGCCCTACCAATGTTTTTGCACCTGCAGTCATGCAGAGCAGAGCAACAGCACCCTCTATGCTTCTTAGGGGGCATTCATCATCATGTTTACTGTAGATAATGCTTCACTGGCTATATAGAACAAGGTTCCTATTATTATAAATGAGGCAATAGCTTCATCTCAACTTTGTTGACATTAAGGTTCATCTCAAATTTGTTGACATTAAGGACCCATTCGCATTAATGTCACATCATATAACTCCTAGTTTTGCGGAAGTATTTTAAGTGTGTCATGATCTCAATCTTCTGATCAAGTTTATGGTGTGTCATATTCTCATGAATCTCATCTACTCTTAGATTATATATATATATATATATATATATATATATATATATATATATATATATATATCTTTTTATTGCTTTTTTTTAAATTGTTGTGTGGTATTCTCACTCGTAGCTGACCACACTCGGTTGTATGCATTATATAGTTATATTAGCCTTGGAGCCCAAGTGTATTTGAGCTCGACCTTTTGGTCTTCTTCCCATCATGTACCCTTTGTGGCTTTATCCCATTGTAACAAAAGAATTCAAAATCAATAAATTTAGTGGAGATGTAAAGAGTCTAAAGACTCAATTCTTGAATCCTAAATGCACATGATGCTAAACTGAACCTACTCGCTTGAACCAAAATACCTGACCTTTTATCGGAAAAAAGTTTGTAAGAAATTCAATAGAAAGCGGTCAATTAAGTACAACTGCTAAGTTGGTACCAACTGCCAATAAGGATCCCCTTGTCCCTTCATCCCTTCTACATTTTTCACCAATAATCTTTCCCATTACATCCTTTCTGACCTTAGGTCCTTAACCAAAGACCTAGTTCGTTTTCAACGATGTGGTCAATTCCTTTCCTTCCATAACTATAAGAAATTGCATGGGAATCAACATCAACACTATATTGGCAACTCCTCTTTTTTCCTTTGGTTTTTCTTGGATTCCTTTCTCATTGTTTTTTAGCGAAACTTGTCCACATAATTTATGGCCTTTTTAGAACTTCAGGCCACATCTCCCTCAACTGTTCTGCAGGTTCCTCCCCATTCGAGCTTGATTGGCATATCAACTTCCAATCTTTACAGGATAACTTGGATAGGATTAACAGTCTGGACAGGCAGGGCATGGATTTGCCTTAGACCCACCCGGAGTCAGAAGCTCTGAGGCCAATCCCGGGCTTGAAAAAGCCCAGGGTTTGTTGTGACCAAATCTGGTATTTATACTTTTGACCTGAGACTTGATAGGGCTGAGTTATGATCCAATGCCGGGCTCGGGCTCCGCCTGCTGCGAACTCACCAATGATGTCATTTAAGCCTGAAAAGGATGAGGAAAACCAATACTTGATTAGAACACCAGGTGATTGATAACTTTCGACCACTTGCACCTAAAGCTGCATGTTTATTTTCAATACCCTAGTCTCTTTCAGATGATGTAGCCTATTGTATCTTCTCAATAAAATTCCGAACATGATAAAATCAATAGATGTCCATAAACTAATCAGAAAACTTATGGTGTTCTGCATGTGTATATCTTTTGCAGTTTGGCCTTGATCATACTCTTACTACCGGCGTTATCAGGTGAGCACTTCTTCTCTCCTAATCACTTGTTTGTTAGCATGCAGTTTTTTAAGGGGTGTTTGGTATGTGGAACAGCTGTTCCCCTTAATCCTCTTCCAGAAGAGGTTATTACCGTCAATTATTATTTCTAATGCAATTTGATGATCAGCGTTCCGGTTGGCATTGAAATAGCCGGAGTAATTTTTTAGTTCCCAAGTCCTTCATTCCACCGGAACAATTACTAGCTGTTATTTTTAAATCATGGAATTCGGAATGGAAATAGATTGTTCCGGAATGATGCCAAACACCCCCTTAAGTGCCTACATCATGAAATGAGAAAGAGTTTACTTTCATTTCTGCCATTATTTTCGTAATTATCAATGGCAACACTGTATATGAAGTTTCCTTTTCTGGTGTACCGGCTTATGACCCAATATGAAGTCTTCCTATTTAACAAAGCCCTTTGTTTCCTTCAGCGGACTGCGGAGAGAAATCAGTTCCGCTGCCACTGGGCGTCCTATACAGGATGTTATACAGACTGATGCAGCCATTAACCCGGGTAATAGTGGTGGACCTCTGCTTGATAGTTCTGGAAACCTAATCGGGATAAACACAGCTATTTACTCACCATCAGGAGCATCCTCTGGTGTTGGATTTTCAATTCCAGTTGATACAGTGCGTCATTCCCTTTCATTTGACTATTGGTTGATTATATCATACTGATATAAATCGTCGAGCAAATTCATCTACTTCCATATGCTTTTGTATGAATCACTTATCTGGTTTTGTCACATACTTTTCCAGGTTAATGGCATTGTTGACCAGCTTGTAAGGTTTGGCAAAGTCACAAGACCCATTTTAGGGATCAAATTCGCGCCGGATCAGTCAGTGGAGCAGCTTGGAGTTAGTGGGGTGCTCGTCTTAGATGCTCCTCCCAATGGTCCAGCTGGCAAAGCGGTATTTGTAGCAGTTTCCTATAAGATACTGTATCTTGTCATCTTTTTAAAATTCAGATAGAACTTTCTAGATGTTATTTATCTGCTCTGACAAAGATATAACATATTTTTGTCAATCCATATGACCATGATACGAACACGGGGAGTTCGGGTCCTCTCCAGTAGGTCGGTACCAGTCGACCCTCTGGTGAAACCCGATGAGCACTTTGTGTCCCGAACGTCATCACAGCTGCCCTGTGGAGTGCGCAATTAGGGTGGAGTGTGATTCGCCCATTGGGGATGCCTGCCATCAAGCAGCTGTGACACGCGGCATGCTCATCGGGCCTCTCAATGAGGGTCGACCGGCATCCACTGACTGAACACTTGCACAAAGTTATAGTTGAGGCACAAAGTCATTTCTCTTTGATGGATAACAACGCAGCTTTCAAAACTCGTGGGATGTCGGATTCTTTGTGGACACAACTTCCTACTTTTTTTAAATTTGAAGGCACTTTTGAAGAGTCGGACATGGTGTCCAAAGAGTCCGGTGTCTGACAATATGGGAAGACGTTGAAGCGTCAACTATTTTCCCCTACATCGCTTGTGACGGATCAGACAATTTGTTGTCTCTAGACAATAAAAATATACTTGCCTATTTATGAGTTTTTTTATGTATTACAAATGCCTCGAAGGTGTATCTTCATTTGAAATTTTAGTATCTTCCACATTGAACTTTTACATAAATGATTAAATATCCTTAAATGGCATCAAAACTGTGCATAGGTGTGCAGATCGGGATGTCTCATAATCTGGAGTTCAGAATATCTTACCTGAATCGGCCAATATGAGATTACGCTGTGTTGCTTTCAGTTTTAAATGAAACTCTATAAGAGTGCTGGGAACTTAGACTTTTATTGTAAACTTTTCAACTTGACTAATTGTTGCGCACTCATTATCCAGTGTACTTTGACATTTGCAGGGTCTGCAACCAACTAAGCGAGATTCCTATGGTCGGCTAATCTTGGGGGATATCATAACATCCGTCAATGGTAAAAAGGTCACAAACGGGAGTGACTTGTACCGAATCTTGGACCAATGTAAAGTTGGTGACACGGTAATCCATCATCTTACCTTCTTTGTTATATAGAGAAACTCCATGTTGGTTCAACCGTTCAACCCTTATTTTCTATTTATCTTTTATTAAGAGTTACGTCAACTCTTGTAGTTTTGTTGGCTTGTTTAAAATTGATTTCTTTGTACTTTTCCCAATGTTCTAAAAAAAATAAAATAAAGTAAAAGATTTATCTTTCCTCTCCAGTGATAAGTCACTTATTATGATTAGGTTTTCTACAAGGTGTTCTAATTTTATTTTTTATTTTTTAAAGGTGTTCTAATCTTTATTCAGGTCAAAAGGCAGTCCAGTTTCGTACACTGAGTAGACACAACTACTCCAAAATCATAACATGTATCTCTGTATTTTAACCTTGCTTGCTCTGATTTCCAACCCTAAACACACCCCCTGCCTGTAATTTATAACTTTTATTATTTTGGCTTAGGCTCTGTTCTTCTCCTGGGGATTGGAATTCCCAGGAAATGGGCCCATTCTCATTCACTTTCCGTAACAGGGCTTGAATTTTGCTTGTTCCCCTGGAAATGAATGCCCACCTTTTCTGGGATTTGATTTCTCAACCGAACACCTGAGATTTGTAAATCCCACTGTATCTCCCCCATCCTCATGAAGAAAACATGTACCTGTATAGAAAACCAGCTTTGGGAAGATTTGTAAATCTCTGGGCACCTGGTAGTTTTATGGAAAGAATACGGGGATGAACCCATTTCCTGGGAATTCCAATTCCCAGGAAAAGAATAGGAAATATCAAATGCCCTTCTTTCTAGAGTTCGCTTGAACTATTAAACAAGTTAAAAATAATTTCCAACAAGAAATGCACATCGAATGACAACATCCAACCAGATGCTTGCAGTCGAGTTTACAACTGATGTTGCTTAATACTTTCAAAACAGACACTTGGGGGGGTGATGCAAATTGGGTGTTGACCATGTTGATTATATATTGCTGAAATTCTTTTTCTCCTGCTTGTAGGTTACCATAGAAGTCCTGCGGGGTGATCTGAAAGAGAAATTACCTGTAGTCCTTGAACCAAAGCCTGATGAGTCATAAGCACACGGGAAATGTTCCACGTATTGCGATTGGGAATATTTTACCCAACTTAATTGTTTCAGTATGTAGAGGTGTGTATAAGAACTGCCCATTGCATCATGTATTATGTATATGCTGATCAAGCGAAGAGCTTTCTGTGTATATTATGAGCACACTTTCCGATATCATCAGTGATCTACCAAGTGTTTCTTGGTGGTTTCTTTACCAGCATAAAATGAAATGGTGGGTCGACATATTTTGACGAGGGAAATGAAAATCGTGGGTCGGAAAATTTGGCAATCGGGAAGAAAAAACACTTTTAGCGCAGAAGAAATTGTTCCCAATGCTCATATTTGTTACATGATGATTCAACTTTGTTTTCCTTGAGATTTTCGTTCATGGAGAGGGCTAAAATTTTTCAATGTTTTGGATAATGCAAAATTTTTACCAAGTTTTTTATGGGGAATGAACTAGTGTCAAAAGAACCCCTCTCTTATTTTTATTTTCAGAAAGGACCTCACGAGTCACTGTCAACTGTTAGTTCTTAGAACACAAGATAGATGAAAGTTCCAATCTTACCTTGCATGTAGGGCACAAGATAAACCAAAGTTTGAATCTTACCTTGCATGAAAGTCCATAGGACCAAAGTTTGAATCTTACCTTGCATGAAAGTCCATAGGACCAAAGTCCATAGATCTCGAGGACCGAATGTGGACGGATCGGTGTTGAGAAGCTTTTGAAGACACAGATGAGACAGTCATGAAGGAGCGCAGATAAACCCGTCATAAAGGTGAGAGAAAAGTCCTGCCAACAAAGGGAGAGAGGATCCACAGGATGCGATTACCAATGGGATGGGATATAGTTACGAGTCTCTATAAGATGATGATGTTTAGATGGTAATAATTTTGTGATGTTTTTCTTTCCTTCAAAAAACAAGTCAGCATTTCAAGTGTATTATATTTTTGGATAAATTACACATAAACCCCCTGTAGTTTGACCCGATTATCACTTACATCCCCTTGTGTTTAAAACCCTACAAATACCCCCTTATAGTTTGAAAAACTATACACATAGACCCCTCTGGAGGGGGTGCAAGTGATAATCGGTCAAACTGAGGGTCTTGTGTAATTTATCCTAGATTTTAATGTTGCAAGAATACCGTAAAACATGGGATCATAGAATTCTGGTTGGAGCGGAATTTTCGAGTTCATTATTTGTATACTCAACTGCCCTCGTCTCCTCTAATTAAAGTAAAGTAGAGATCACACACACACCTCTTTGAGAATGACCTGAATTTATAGACACAAATTAGATGCATTAAACTCGGAAAATGCTACTCCAAAATAGGGATGGGACTTGGGCGGGTTGAAGGATCTGCTCATGCCCAACCCGACCTACACATATGTTAATCTGTTTGTTCTATGGAACCCGTGGAAGCCCAATCGTCCTTGCATGTTTCGGTTACTCGGGTTGCCCAATTTGTAAAAAAAATTTGGATTGGCTGGTTGGCTTACTCAATTAGAAATGCTTGTGAATCATACGTTGATGAGAATAAAATAACAAAATTAAGAGATCAAAACCATTTAATCGAAAATGAAGCATTGCTCTGCACCGACGAAGAGAGACAAGCAAGGGGGTTAGATAAGAACAGAGGGTATCGACCGTGTGGGATTAGGCCTTCGCTTTCTCTATTGTGAATTCGTGATTTATGTATGGATTGCTGAATTAGTCGAGCACTCAAACAGGTGGGAGCTGTGTGACTGTGTGTGACCCACTAGTCGTTGCATCACTATAGTGCAATGAGATTTGAGTGTGATATACTATTGTTGCAAATGAGATTAGTGGATCCACTATAATGAAATGCAAGTATGCCACTGTACACGGGATCCTCGGGTTGGGATGACTGGTGCCCAAACACCTCCAAATTGAAATCGTGTTGATCTTTTTTTTATCTCAACACGTCCAAATGATATTTCGATTCCGATTTCAAAATTTTGGAATTTCAAAATCCAATTCCGATTCAGAATTATAGGAATTTTTTGGAATGTTACATTTTCATAATTATCCAATTTAGCAAATTTTTTAATTTTTTTCAAAATTTCTCATTTTGATATAATTTTAGAATTTTCAGAATTGCACAACACATGCTGCTTTGGATAAGTTTAGGTTGGATCGGATCGACCAAAGGATGGAGACAGTAGAATAAGATTTGGTTGGGACTTAGGGTTTTTAAGTTTTATATGCGATGCATCGCAAGCTATTGCTTGCTGGTGTTGAGTTTGACCCCTTTTAAGTAAAAATAAATATATCTTGTGCCCTGCCCTTGGGTGAGACCCAAAGCAACGACTTTGGTGGCTTTGCCCAAGGACCGACAATGCACAACACCTGCTGCTTCGGATGGGTCTGGATTGGGTCGGAATAAAACATAAAAAAAATTCAGATTTTTTCAAATCGGATGTTTTCTGATTTTCAGACCAGAAATCGAAATACTCAACACCCTTCCAAATCTATTTTTTTTCAAACTTTTCAAAAATTAGAATTTCAGAATTCAGATTTAATTATATATTGCCAAAATCAGAAATTTTCAGATCCGATTCGTACAGAATCAAAATTTCCATTCCAACTTGCACCCCTACCCATATGCTTGTCGATTGTTCAGGTTGGGTTGGTTAACTCCGCCAAAGTCCCACCCCTACTAGTCCAACATCAAGTAGGTTCATCGATCGGCAACATCCTGATGTGGCATAGATCACAGCCATCCACCCCGACTGGTGAATCCCACTTGCCCCAACTGTCTGGCATCAGTGAGGTCAGGCTGTTCCTGATCGAAGTCCCACTCGACGTTGGAATATCATTACTCTAAACTAAGAAATACATGACGTGAAGCTGGATCCCTTCACGAAAATTGCTTACACATTTCCCATCAAATACTTTTTTTTTTTGGTATTTCAGAGGGGAGGTCACAAATGGACCTCTGGAATGGGCCGCATGCCGGCGCTGCATAGAAAACCACCTGTAGGTGGGGAAAGACGACCGCCACCCGGTAGGATACAGACAAAAGTGCCACACCTGGCACACCTACAGAGACCACCACTAGATTCCCATCAAATACTTACAATCACAAACCCTCAACCAACGACGATAATCTTACTACATTACAGGCATCAGCAAGAGGCATTTGCCCAGTTTCTGTTTGTTTAGGTTGTTACGCACCACCTGCGTAACCTAAGCCATCATTGAACTCTCTGCATGAGTTTCTCCACCATAATCCTCTGCTGCACCCCGCTCAAGCCCTCCGATCTGACGATCGCATTCGATACCAGAATGACTGCTCCAGCTGAGGAAGCATTCACCTGTGCACAACCCCACGTGTCCGACATCGGAGGAAGAAAAGAAAAAGATCAGAAAGTTTCTGAAGATTACGGTCACGGGTATTTCTTGATCCATAAAGCTGCAAGACTACGGGGACGAGCATCAAGAAGCATACCCAGACTCGGCCGTTCAACCCGACAGCAATCTCGAAGGACAGATTCTTCCCCAGGGCTTCGAGAACTGGGCATGTCGGAGAGCTCAACAACCTGAAAAAAAAAGATTAAAATAATTGCCTTTGGGTATTAAAAAAAAAACCCCACAACTGATTAAAGATTCGATAGTGTCCTCACTTTCGTGATAATCCAGTTGACGATTCAAACATATAACCGTCTTTCAAGGGACCAAACTCCGCAGCTTTTCCACTGGCTACAAACGATAATCACAAGAGATGTTACTAAGCTTCAATAATTAAAAAAAAAAGATCAGGTCCACAGTCAGCACATCAGCGATGTGGTTTAATCAACAGGGTTTTGTGATCTGATTTATCGTCAAAATAGGCCATAAAAGAGAACCTTCACAATAAAATCCAATGCAGAAATGTTACTTTGAGAAATGGAGATACGGTGCAAGCCTAACCTCAACTTAATGGATCAAGGTATAATCCACCTCTAACTTAATATTAAGACTGTCAATCTGAAGCAAAATCCGGGTCAAGAACTGGGCAGTACATGGCCCATCAAAGCATATTAGACCACTTGTCAGGAGGGAAAAAGCCTATCTTAATGGTTATGCAGTTTAGGATGCAAGTGGGATTAACCCTACAACGCACCCCCCCTAAGACATGGATTGGGTGTAGACAAAGAGGGGAGTAGGTACTGCATTTTGCTGTTTTTCTGGTGTGCTCTCGAAACGGTTGTTCCTTCAGTCTAAATCTTGAAACATGTGTTTCAATAAAAAAAACATGCCCATATGGTTACTATCTAACCATGCTTGTTAGTGGGCATGGGTTTGAATCCCCCGCATGATGTATTTTGTCAAAATAACTCAAGTATCCATGCACGTGCACGATCGCGAAAGCTGTGGGCCAAATGGGCGCCATGGGCACTTCAGTGGCTTTGTAGTCACACTCGGTTGGCCTCGGTTTGGCCCTAGCTTGGTTTTGGATTGGACCAAGATTTGCACCTGGGTGTGATGTCCAGCTTGAACTCAAGTGCATGGCTCAAATTTGGCTCAAAACTAGGTTGGGACCTTCAGTTGGATCAATCAGGTCCAGCTAGTGCACATTTGAGCTAATGGGTTTGGTTAAACTAGGTTCGAAGGCACAATTCGTGCTCCTGTGCTTAAGGTTGAGCATTAAGGGCTCCCTCAGGTGCCGTTTGGTAAGGCTAATGGGCTCAGATCGCAGAGAGTGCCCCAGTACAAGAGTCACCACAGCAACCTCTTCGAGCACATGTTTAGTGACTTTTGTCATGACGATAGCTCCGGGCACACATTGCAGCATCGACGAATGCTTCAGACGTCGCATGTGTTAAGACAATGGCTCATTCCAACTCGGAGGGTTAGAAGTCAACTGACCAAAAGGTTTTGGCCACTTGTAGGGCTAAGGCAGGTTGAACCCAGTTCACGAGCAGCTGGATGCCCAGCTATCCCTTTGTCATTATGTGGCTTCGCTTTTTGATAGTTATTTCATTAATTGTTAGGCTTATCTCAACCTTTCCAGGAATAGTTTTCTATCTTTGGGATTAAATTCCGTTCTACAGACACTTAGGGCCTTGGTGTCCTATCCAGACTTAGCCTAGTTGCCTATTTAATGCACAGAGAATAATTTCCTCTCTTTTAGAGACCTGAGTCCCGACCACAAACCAGTGAGAAGAGAATCACTTTTAAAAGTTGTTGATCATTTGTTCTTGCCATGTATAATAGTTTTTAGTTTGGTTGATTACTGTAGCGATTTATTAGGGAATGCTCTATATGGGAACATTCCCTTCTCGATAACAAATGAAGTAGCTTGAGGATATGTAAGCTACCTCTATAAACTGATTTGGTTATGTATTTCTTTTTTCCTTTATTCTCTCTTTTTTGGGTACCATTTGCTAATGGATTTTGTGAATGCAGGATCCCAATGATGGAGAAGAAAAAAAAACAAAGCCATGAGCAATGAATGATCACACTCACTGTGTTGTGTGATCACAAGTATCGATCGATTCAGGTGATAGGCTCCCTCAAAACCCGATAAACTTTAAGTAACCAAAAACCTTATAACCATTTAAATTAGCAGAGTGAAGTTGGTAGCCTCCTCATCTATGAATGGCGTCTTGCAAGGTTTTGACATTTCTGAGTGTATCTCACTACTCCTCGAGATGGTGAGCCTTTAGATTGCTAAGAGTTTCTCAATTTATCTACAACTTTTGATTCCTTTCATCTAAGTTTGTTACATTGTTGTAATTCCTACCACTTTCAATTATTTTCTAATATGATCCATCATTCTTTGTTTATAGAAAAATTTTCACCGAATGACTCACCTTTGTTGCTCTCACAAGGATTTTGGATTTCGTATTTTATTGCTAATGGATTGTTCTAGATATTGTTCTCTATGGTTTTGGCATTTTGATGACAACGGATGATGTTCATTTTACGGATCCGTGCTGGAGGTAAATAAAAAATTTCACATGGATGATCGATACTTTTGACCCAAGTGAAACTCTCCCAGCTCTCTTTTTGAACATAAATATAGGCCAATGGGCATAATTATTATTTTCTTTATTTTTTGTACATTCAATAAATTCTCTCAATTATGACTCATATTATTTGCTTTTATTCTCCCAGTAATATATACATTACATCATGTTCATTTATTCAATTTCTTTGAAGATGTTTTATGTAAAGTCACTGTAATTGGAATTAATCGTCGGTAACATTTGTATCTATTATCTTTTGCATAAAGGATAGACAACTTAATTGCATATTTTGATGGCTCATTAGAGTCGTAATGTGAATCTTTCCATAAAAGGAGTTTTTCTATCATTTTTGTTTTTTTCAAGTAGTCGTTCGTAGGATTGATGTCATTTGCTGCATGGTTGTATGTACAGTTACCTAAAGTGACAACACCTTTAGAAGAATTGGAGCGAAGAAGAGTATATGGAATGAGCCCGAGATAAGCAGGAGCATGCTAATTTCAAGACTGGCGCTAAACATCTTCCTTGTTTATTTCACTGATTGCGATACTAATTTATTCTTTTTTTATAGTTATAAATGGAGGGTCAATTCAAGTCTAGAGGTAGCTTACTATATTGTGGTTTTATTAATTCCTTTGTTTAGCATGCATTTTAGTTAGGGGTGGCAATCCTTGACCTGACCCGAACCAGACCCGAAGTTAGCGGGTTTGGGTTTGGCCTAAACGGGTTTGGGTCATAAACGGGTCGACCCGATTGACCCGTTTATTTAATGGGTCGTGTCAACCCGACCCGAGCCCACCCGACCCAACCCAACCCGATCAAACCCGGCCCAATCCGACCTATCTTGACCCAACCCGACAGGTTTACATGGGTTCTGTTGACCCAATCCGACCCGACCCGTTTAGTAAACAGGTTAAACGGGTCGGGTCGGGTCAACCTGTTTATTAGGTGGGTCAGGTTTGGGTTTAAGTTTTTGACCCGTTTATTAAACGGGTCGGGTTTGGGTTGGGTGTTTTGCCCTTATACCTATGTCTCAACCCGACCCGACCCATTGCCACCCCTAATTTTAGTGTTATATGAGCATATTTAGAAGTTTGAAGAATCTATTAGTACAACTGCAAGGATGGTTTGTCCGAACACGATCTGACCTTGCTTTAAATCTTCTTCTTTTTTTCTACTTATTTATGTTATGAATAATAACAAAAGTTTCTCCTATCCAATGGAAACCCTTGAAGCACATGGATTAATAAATTGACCATTGGATCACGTTTAGGAAAAAGCAAGGTCTACTGTAATTTCCTCTTTTTTCTTATATTGGTGGCATATCTATCTAATCAACTAAATACCATTTACTATTATTAAGACACATTTGTGTCAAGAAATCACTTTTAAGTTATACTATTTTGTTAATGAAGTTATATGCTTTAGAATAGCATGTTAGAGATAAGCTTTCGTATTCAATATATAGGATGTTGTAGTTGTCGATTTGAAATTTTTAGTTTATGTTAATTTATTGTTTATTAATTTGCTTCCTTTAATTAGTATTACATGTTTACGTACATTGGTTAACATATTTTTAGTTTATGTCAAGTAAATGATGGAAAAACGAATCATATTTTTCTGAATGACTTCATTTATGAAAACAATAGTTTTATTCGAAAAATAAAGGTTCGATAAGTGAATAATTTTTATTTTGATCGTGTGCATAGCACGGGTTTTACACTAGCATACTACTAAACTAGAACTTTTTTAAACACTATCCTACTAAAATAGGACTCGTAAACCTCCTCTACAATTGACAAGAAAAAACGTCTAGCAATTACATAAAAAACAACTTAAAATAGCAATTCAGATTTCGCCAAGTCTCGAATGAATTTACAAGGAAATCTTTCATTATCTAGAAATTTATTTCATTTTGGAATTCTACTTTGAGTAGAATCCTGTGTTGAGCAAAATCCCCACTCATTAAAGATCCCTATTTTAAGTATAACTTCTATTTGGAGTAGTAAGCCTTCTCATATTATGAATGTTATACATAAACTTTAGGAAACCTCTTCTTAATCTCCAACCTTGATTTGCATAACTCCATCCTCTCAATAAGTCTAGGACTCCTAATAGGTATGCCAAAGCATAACTATACTATTTAATGTGGCTTGTTTTATATGAAAATAAAGTATTAGAGATAAGCCACAATTTTTGCGGCCTCTCATGTCACTCGATTTCAGACATCATCACTTAATATATTCCTTGTGTTCTTTTCATTTCCACTAAACAACACGTCTCCTACATTAGGCATTCAGCAACTTTGCAGGTTTCACACCTCTAGAACCCACGGCATGAATTGCTTCTGGAAAATGAAATAAATTCAACAACTATATAAAGTAGAAAAAATCAAGCAGCAGGCCTAGCATGGCTAGGTAAACCAATGTGAAAAATTAGAGTGCATGGTAGGATTTAAGGTCAGGCAAACCCGAATACCATCAGTGCATGAAAGCTCAGGATTCATGCTGCTATTCGCTTTGACCACCCGAACATAAAGAAGAGTACCTATCTGCAGCAGAATAACAGAAATTAGTACAAACACATATAATTAAAATTTAAAAAACATAAAGCAAAACATAAACTGATCATTACAGAAGAAGAAAAATTCCCAAAAAGAAAAAAATTTAATAGTCCTTGGCTTCACCTCCAAACCTCTTTGTTTAGATGGTTAAATGTGCTTAGAAGAGCACCAGCCATTTATGGGAGGGAGCAATGTGCAAATATCATTCAAGTTAACCATTTACCCTAAGCTCACATCTGTAAATTGAATCCACCAACCATTTCTCAGGGCATACCACTTGTTCTTGCTATCCGATTACTACTCTCAATAGATTTGTTATTTGAAAAGGAGTTGAGGATCGACTTTTGAGCTACCTTCAGATAAGCCGCCATGCGAGCTCATTGACTTCAAAATTCCAATTGGCCTGGCTGACAATGACTTAATATTGGCTGAAAACGATGAACCCCTTGAGGCCAACTCTTCATCCATCCCTAGCCATGTGAGCAAGGCTTCATACTCAGCCTCATTGTCGGTGGCTGGGAAGTCTAGAGTAGACTGACTGATTTCTCAAGTCTCATGTTGTCAGAAGTGGTCACGGGCACTCCAACTCCAGCTCCCGAGGAGTTGGACAACCGGTTAACAAACTCTCTCCAACCCATGGCCTCAGACCAAGGATCGGGGGTGACAGGCACATCGATCATGACAACTAAGCCCCCAACATGAAAATTACTATAGGTCTAGACTGGTGCGCGACGGTGACCTAATTAAGAAAAACTCTGGATCGTCTTGGTGGAAGGCATCAAGCTAGACTCTAGTCGATTTAAAAATTAATCTTTGACTTGTGTTCTCTCCTCGTTGGTTTACAAAACACAACAGACCTCAAAGGTATTACACAGGTTAGCCCAAAAAGCTACTACGAAGAATTAGGATGCTTGATGCCCGATTCGCCCAAACAAGATCAAGCTCCTCTTCCTCTTCGCACGGAAAAACCGAACACATGGGATTTACATGGATAAAAACAAAGATCTCAAAACCAAATCAATTGAAAGCCACAAAAAGGGGAAAAACGGTCAGTGGATTCCAAAGTCTTCCCCCACAATTTCAATTTAGCATTTAACCCCAGCCTCGTCTCCTCAACTAACATTATATCATCTGCAAGTAACATAACCCATGGTATTTTTTCTTGGATTTTAGCAATGAGTTCATCAATGACCAAAGTAAAATGATATGAGCTTAACACTGACCCTTGGTGAAGTCCCACAGTAAATGGTAAAGATAACATGTTGTATCATCACTGCTCGGTAGTTCATAAAAAGAGAGAAAGAATGGAGTTAGGTTAGTCGAAACAAATCGTATGTAGGTTCCACATGGTCAACTTTTCACTATCGAAAACCAATGGTTTAATTTGATCCTTGACAAAAAAAAAGGCATCCAAAGCAATTAAACTTGGTCCACATGTGGTAGTAAATGTAAAGACTATAGTCAACGATACTGATGACCAAAACACATGCACACATATGCTGCACAGCATGGGTGCGTGGGCACGCACAATAACACAGAATAGAGAGAAACTAATAGTACCAATGATATAGAGACAAATGAGCAAGTATTATCATCATGAAGGGGGAAAAAAACACACAAACGTCAAGTTCTTGCAAACTTTAAGCTAACATCAAAGCATGCTGAACTCATATGCATACCATCCAGTACCATTGCATTAATAAGAAATCAGTAAAAGGGGGAGAAACCCGGAAATCATTCCCCCATAAGACATGTTCCAATCATGAAACATTAGAGGATGGTAGATAACTTTGATCGCAAAAATCTATAGAAAATCTGCAAGCAACAATTGGAAGAAATATAGTGATACCTCAAACTTTGGTATGTTTCTCCTAGTTCCTCCTTCAAAAGCAAGTACAGGTAAAAACGCCAAAGATGGTCCCTTTATGTCCACTAAAAAGTTCTGAAATTAAAGTAATATATCAAAGAACCTAACATCAGGAGTACAATTACAGATGTTGCAACAAATAATTAAAAAAAGAATTTGGGATGACCAACATCACTTAAAAGTTTACAAGATGCAGTATCTTTACAAGCATTACGTCAACCTCAACCACCAAGCCATAGCCATTTATATTGGCTGGCTATATGAATCAAACGATGTAGTAATTAATGGATGAAACTGTGGGTAAAGCACTAAGTAATGTTTTGATTCCGCACATGCGGTTTGTGCGACAAGAGTATCCTCATCACAAAAATGCAACAGGTTATGGGATTGTGCAGTCGCATGTTCGGTTTATGCATTTATTTCATTTGGTATGCTACCAAATTACAAGATGTTATTCAATTCATACCAACTAATTCAAGTACATTGCCAAGAAAAGGAAATCAAGAACATTCACATAAACGGAATCAAGTACATTGCATGCTTTCGAGAGTGGCTGAAGTGGGTAACTGCATATTACAAGAAATTTCTTGGCTGTAAACTTGTTGGATACCACTCATTCGTCTTTCACTAGGTTGAATCAGGATCTGGATGACTGATATTTCTAACCTTTTCTCTTTGGCCTGGCTAAGGGTCAGTACATCCAGTAAAATTGTGTGATCAGGACTCCAGACATTTTAGGTACCTTCTAGCTCATCTTGTTCTTTTGAAACAGGAATTAAGTGGTTTCCAATATGTCAAGAGGCAATAAATGTTCTAATATGCACTTACCGGGTAAACCAAACAAACGGTATGGCTTATCGAAAGTGGTGGAATTACCCACACCCACTTATCCTCGCCTTTGACTTCTTTGGTGGCAACCATGCTTATCGGCTTGAGTTGTAGCCTTTGGTCTCCACATCATCGGTATCGCCATCTAAATCATCGCACCCGGACCACTCCTCTTTCGTCATATAGATGAGAGCGGCATGAACTCCAACTCCATGCTCTGCACTCATTTCGCACCCTATACTTCCTAGTTTTACCTCACATACACTGATACACCTCAGTCTTCTAATACCAACCATGCTTATCTTGTGTGCTCAAACCCTCTTTATTGCCCGATATGCAGAGAAACATACACTAATTGGTTATTGTTGCCATCTTGTAAAATGTCCCCTTAAGTCCCAAGACACCCGCTAATTACACGTCATCTGTAAGTCTCAAAGGCACCCATTAAATACAAGACACCCAACTATAAATCTATTAGATGCTATCATATATCTCTCCATTTTTTATGACAGATGCCAAATAGACAAGATGATCAAACAGGTATTTCTTGGTCATCAGTTCCAATTGTGACTTCATTTACATTTCTAATTCCATTAAAATTATATTCATATACTCTATTTCTTCAATTAATTTGTAGAGAATTGTCCTTCAAGTTACCTCCAGGATTTTGATCAAGCACTAAACTGTATTATCACAACTAACAGTATAACATCTACAAATAACAGACACCAACTTACATCCTAGATAATGATTTAAGTCATCTATAACAAGTGTAAATAATATAGGCTTAGTGTCAACCCTTATTGAAGTTTCACCCTTATATGGGGTTTTGAAGGCTCAACCTCTACAAGTTTAGAGAACATCATAACCACTGCACCATATTTTTTTAATATTCATTATATCCAAGGTTTTAAACGTCGATTTCCATGTCGGTTTAGGTTAGTCAAAAAAAGGAAATTTGTCGGATTTAGGTTAAATGTCAGTGGAAATTTTTTATTTTTAAAGGAAATATTTTGGTGGAAAATTATCGGATTTAGATCAAATTTCGATCGATTTCAGGTCAAATGCCAGTAAAATGTTGTATGTTATGAAAGAAAATCGAAATTGAGGAAAAATATAATCTTACTGACAAGTTTTTACTAAAAAGATTAAAAATAATAATTAGAATTATCCGGAAAAAAAAAAAAAAGACAATCTCGGATTTCGGTCAAATGTCGGTCATTTCGGCCAACATTTCGTTATGTCGGACGAAAATTTTGTATTATTAAAAATTCGACCAATTTCTATGTCGGACCCTTAAAAAATGACATATTTCGGTGATTTCGTAGGAAATTTGTCAATATTTTATTCCATGATTGTATCCAGTCTGTATATATATAATAAGTACACAGTATTTGGATCGGGCTTTCGGGCTTCCTTTTGGGCCGAGCTGCGAGCTTAAGGTGACGGCCCGAGCCCGACCCATGGTATGTTCGAGCCGAGCCAGGTTTGGGCCGTTGACTTTCGGGTCGGGTTCGGGCCGATGGACTTTTTTTACACCCATAGTAAGGATGTACATGGCTATTTAAATTTAATTAAGCTTTTTATGAATATAAGGCAATGGGTTTTCCAACTGGCACGTAAGCCATGGGAGTCAAATGAGTTGCGAATACGAATACAGTTTATAGTGGGTCCACCCGAGCTCGGATCGATGTTTATCGCCCGAAGGGATCGGGTTCTTATATCTTCTTATGGAGTATACATACAGGGCCAACTTCGGTATTGTTGCAAGTGGTATAGGTAGCAGGTAGGGCCCACACCAAGAATTATCTTGTAAGGATAATAACATTAATCGTCCGATTAACAAAAAACCGACCTACTTTGGTTTCAACAGCCCATGAAGCCTGGCGGGATCTCTTCCCTTTCTACGCTACAAGTTAATGTGGGGAGCGGGGTGTGAAAGTCTTCACATCGTCCATGCAAGATCAAGTATTCAAAATTATAATTTTCAATTTAGCAGTATCAAAGGACTTATCCAAAGTTGTAGACAAAATGATCCCCCCCTCCTCTCTTCTTCAATTATCAACAAATCCAGACTCTTATTGTGCGCATGACACGGGACCATTGCATAATTATAGTTAAGTCATGTGGCCCGCTTACCATTATGATATTCAAAAAGTTCCCATCAAGTACTTTCTAAAGGAATTCTCCAAAGCCGTTGTATATAGGAAGGTGGGAGACCAGCTTTTCTTTATTTAGGGCTTCTATTTAGATACGCTCCGGATTCGGGGTTATGGGATTCTGGCAGCTCGGAATCTCTTAAAAAGGTGGAGAGCCTGTTTGGATACAATCAGATCCCAAAAAACATTTCTTCGAAAAGCCCAAAAAGTGCTCCTGAGACTGGGAACCATTTTTCCGGAGGCCCAAATCGAGCCTCTGGGCTCTGGAGTCCTTTTATAGGATTCTAGGACCCAAGAATCCCAAAATCAAAATCTTATCCACAAACAGGACCTATCAACAAATCCAGGCTCTTAGTATGCACGGGACACGGGGCCATTGCATAACTACAACAAAATCGTGTGGCCCCGCTTAACACTATGGTATTCAAAAGGGTTCCCGATCAAACAAGAAGCTCCCCTCTCCTCTTCTTTGTCGTACAAGATGGGTTCTCTTCTCATGCGAGTTCAAAACGTGTAGTACTCGCACATTCGTGCGAATTCAAAAACATGTGGTACCCGCGCATTAATCTCTCTCTCTCTCTCTCTCTCTCTCTCTCTCTCTCTCTCTCTCTCTCTCTCTCTCTCTCTCTCTCTCTCTCCGTGTGTGCCGCACCAAGTACTTCGTAGTACTCTATCCTCAGAAACATATATAAGCATGACCGTGTTCAATATTGCTTTATAGGTAAAGTTGGAACTGGAAAGTGAGTCTGGTAAGGATTAAGCATACACGAATTGAGAAAACTTCAAGCTATGTTGCTTGGTAGATAAGGGAACTCACAATATTCTTGTTTTTTTGTATCAAACTGTACCCTAAACCGAACGAACATGAATTCTCAAAACATTTACCTAGCTTCACGGATCAGTGTATGATCTACCATAGCCACGCATTTTCATACAAGCTTGCAACTTGATGTCAAACATTGATAAATTGTGCCAAATTCCTAGCCAACACAACTATTAGTAAGACAGGGTTCACCATGAAACCTCAATGGCCAATTGGTTAAGCTTATGCATCCTAGGAGCAACCCTCAATTCCTTAAACATGAATAGTCTTAAACAAACAACTCTAAGGATAAGTTAAAAAATAATATTGAAACACAGCCAATAATGTTCCATATGTGCTTATGAGTTTCGACTAGTATAGTCTGTCTTATCCCGAATTTATAATAATATAGCATTTTGTTATAGGTAACTTAAGCAAAAAAAATAAAATAATAATAAATATAAATAAGTAATGGATGGGTAGATAAGTTGTTTGAGTGTCAAAGAAAATGGAACAAAAATTTTCTAATAATGAGTACAAGAAATACTTACATCAGGTTTACTGTCAACCACAATACCAAGAACTGTATCCTCCACGCAAGGTACATACTGCAGGGTTGTAGTAACTACGTTGAGTAAAACTAGAATATGGGGTAAAGGCTACAGAACAATCTGAAGAATGTGTTACCATATATTATGCACTTAAGTTTTATGCAGTCATACTACCGTATCGAGCAGAATATGCATATAGAGCACGTGTATAGGATCACTTGAAAGCTAAGTGCATATCAGTTTTGTATTAACATAAACGGGCAAACAATAAATAAAGCAAGCAAATATTAATCCAGCATTTGACAAATACAACATATAAATGATCCTCTTGTACAAAGCTCTAAAAGTAATATTGAGCAATAATTCCAATGAAGAGACAATGAAATATTATCTAAGTGAACACGTCAACTAATCTAGATAACAATGGATAGTCTTTGCTTTACTATTATCATATTGCAATTAGCAAAGAATCCCTAGAAGTTAAAGCAGGGACATAAGTTTTCCTAGTCAACCATTGATTCTCAGCTCTTTATATTCTTTTTACCTTGAAAATACTCAAGATAAGCATTGGCAAGATAAACATGGACAACGCATAAACTTTTCTATGAGCATCTCGAAAGTAATAAAATCTGCATTGACAGTTCAACTACATAATTAAATGATTCATGATAAACACTTCTAATAGTTTCCTTAGCTAGCCACAAATGAAATAATATCCAAAGTTTACACCATGATCGGGTACTTTCGATCTTAGGGACCACAATGCTGAAGCCAAAAGCTCAAATATATGAGTATGTACAAGACTACAATATTACTAGCTACCTTATAAATGATGTCGCGTTAAAAAAATGTTTCCAGACACCAAATCATAATCCAGTAAGCTCATGAAACAATATATAGGTTTAACTTGTTAATAGCTACAGGTAATTACTCAAAAACCAGTTAATTGCATCCAAAAGTGATATCCATTGTTCTAAAAAGCGGTTTGGGCGACAGCCTAGGCGTTTTGGGCCTTAGACCGCACCGCCTAAGTTGGGACCGCTTTCTTCGATGTCCAAAAGAGAAAGGTCATCGATGTGATAGTCGAATACTATCATTGTAAGTTTCATTTTCTCCTCCTCCTTCATGCTCTTCAATTTTATCATTTTTTCTTCTTCTTTAACTAATACCTATGCTATCAAAATCGAGACTAGTCGGCGACTAGTCCCTAGGCGGCATTTTGCCGACCGACTAATTCCGATTGTTTCATAGTTGAGCGGAATCCCGACTAGACCCGATTAGTGACTGGGACTAGCCCCCAGGGAGCATTCTACAAGCAATTTTTTTTTTTTGCTAGGAGTCTTTGCAAGCAATTTTGTTAGGATTTTTTTGCATTGTCTCGAAGTCTTCACAACTATGGCTCTTCCCTATAATCATCTGTTGAGGACCTGAGAATCTGAGATCAAAACATAGACAAATAATTATTGTTTATTTGTTGATATCCATATAACCCTATAATCAAAATTGGGGTTGTTCACAGATTAAACATCGGCAAACAAATATTGTGATGAATTCTTAGTTCTGAGTCTTCTGACATGAGCATGAAGCCAATACAACTGTGTTCTGTTACTTATGTATTTATACTCATGTTGTGAAGTATAAAGGCATGCATTGTTATTGACAGACTAATATCATATACTTATTGACATTTATACTAGTTCATATATCATGTATGTTTAGGGAGGGGTTAAAATAAGTTTTGACCGACTAGTCCCGAATTAGTCCCGACTAGTCCTAGTCGGCCCTTGGCGGACTAGGGGTCGACTACCGACTTTGACTGCATAGGCTAATATATTAATGTGTTGCTACTATATAGTGGCTCCCTTGACCCACCGTAATTACCTGAAAGAATGATAATAGCGTCACCCTTGGCCCATTATGAACTCTAAAAGAAGCATGACATGGCTAGCCCTTCCATATGGCCTAGCCAACCATGGTCAGGAGCTTGGCTGACCCTGGTGCAAGACCTAATCGGGTCCCTTCTTTTCTTTCTTCTCCCTAGTCGGACCTGCCTGGAGACTTGGCCAGCCGTGGTCAAAAGCCTGGACGGCACTGGTACAGACAAAGCTTTGTCAACACCTGGTCAAAAACCTAGTCGGTCCTGGTCAAAAGCCTAGTTGGCCTTGGTATAACCAGAGCCTGACCGGCACTGATCAAAAGCCTAACCGGTCATGGTACAGACAGAGCCTAATCATCCCTGGTACAGTCAATTTTATGACTTAAGAAATTTCCTTATCTAAATGTGTAGTTAACACTTAAAATTTGAAGCCTACAGCCGCATATGTGCTTATCGGGTGCAGAAAGTTAAATGTGTAATTTCGGACCGTTGGAGTTGTCCGGATGCATAGGTACTTGTGTGGGCATATATGGACAACTCCATTTGTCAAAATTTAGATTGTTAGCTTTGTGCAGCCGCACAAACACGTGTGGCCCCACAAACTATCGTCCAGACCTAACAACTATTATACATCTTAAGCCTACAAATAGGCCTCAAACTAAACACTTCTTCACCCCAAATCCATCATCGGTCTTTGATCACTTCCAAACCTGCCATACTCACATTTCGACGTTGATGTCCTGGGTGAGGAATCATCCAGTGAAGATGGTAATGATCCAATTATGCTACTCAACTCAAAAGATATCGAGTGGAAATATGCCAACTACAAGAGTCCGACGTAGAAAAATGTTTTGGTCTGCGAGCTTTACAACTATGAAGCCAATGGAGGCATCGCAAGGCTCAAGCAGCACTTGCCTCATCCATTACTGTCCGATACCAAGAAGTACCCCGAGGCCACTAGCGATATCCGCAAGTAGATATTGATATACATGCAGACTAGGGACCCGATACGCATCCGTTGTCGCAACAGGAGTAGTTACACCAAGTATGAGTATGAAGAAAATAAGCTCACACAAGGAGGAGCTAGGGGATAGTAGCACCGAGGAGATACCCTCCATACCACCAAGGCTACTTGAGGCAACGATGCACAAGAAGACGACGGGTCGGGTCCCTCTTCAAAAAAAATAGAGGTATTTTTCTTTTTTTTTAATATACATTTTTAAATAGTATAATGTTGTATTGAAGTTAAATGAATGGAGAATTTGACTATTTGTGTTTCAACATTTTTTATTTGAAATTCTGCACACAAAATAATAGCACAAAGCATTTGTGCGACCACATATGTGGTTGCAAAGGTTTGATCGCACAGGTTGCATGTCGCATTTGATAACACTCAGAGAAAAGATGGAGAAGAAGGCTCCGGTCCACAAGCAGAGAAGAAAAGCAAACTTGACTAAAATTTCATTTGTCATCATCAATTCAAAATACATAGTCGATAGATCCAATGTTGGACCAGTTGGTACACTCAACCTTGCTTAACACTTAGAAAATATCAATTAAATCTAAATCTTTCATCTAATTGAACCAATCCTAAGATTACTTGACAATTAACACCAAAACCTAAAACTTCCCTAATATGAATTAAATATATAATCAAATTTCATTTTCAAACATTAGTTAATAATTGAGCCTCATAGTGACTTAATTTGAGTAAAAATGTAATTGTTACGTTGTGGCCTTAAGTTATTTTAACGAATGGCTAAATTTTAATGATAATTGGTGCAAAATAAGGGTGATTAAAGGCAACACTTGAGATTCACTATCAATTAAGTTATAGAAGGAATAAAATACTAGAGAAGGGTAAAGTTTTAAAGGTCTGAATAGGCCCAACTTAAGAAAAAATTCAGTCAGCAGTTGGGATAAAAATTGAAAAAAGTAGAAAAAAGGCGAAGGGGGGGGAGGGAAGGAGGGGAAGACGTCAACTTATACCCCATGGGAAATAGGAGTCCTCGCTCCTACTACACATGTGAACATAACAAGGCCGCCCTCATGCTTTTATCTTCTCCCTTCTTTCCTCCTTATATCTAGTGGCACATTGGAGCATTTTAGTCTTCATTTTTTCCCTTAGCTCTTTAACTTTGAAACCTAGTTAACTATAGATAGAGTAAATAGGTTATGAGACTTATGTTATGTAAGCAAATCTCATTATCTAAAGCAACATAAGTTTCATTTTAGAGGTCTTTTCTCTTCCAATCTTCTTATTCTTTCTCCCCATCTTCCTTGTCTTCTTCTTATTATTACCTACTTCCTCATCTTTCTTCTCTCTTTTGCTGGTTTTTTACCGAATTTTTGTTGTGACTATATCACAAAACTTCGCATCAACTACTCGTTCTAGTGTAAAACGACACCCCCTTTCCTTCATCAAAACTCTACTAACTTAACAGCAGAAAATTATGGATATCATATGATAGTCTGATAAAAATCCTACCAAACATAAACCCTAACTCCTAATTTCACTAACCAGCGAATGCAACACCTTCAAGATTATATTAATTCATGATGCAAATGCTACATCGAACAAGAGAAATTGGTTCCACACCCATGACCTAGTTCCATCAAAGTGGGCCCTAGATGCCAACAAGCCAAATCCCATTTCAGTATTAACCCATAAAAACCAACCAGGAAGGTAAAGGTTTACTCTTTCGATTGTACGAGTGCTAAAAGAGAGTAAAAAATTTGATGGGTCGGTGACAATTCAACGAAACACTCACTCTCTTGTGCGAGCTCTCCACCCAATACTTATTTGGCTTCGAGAATCTCAACTTTCCGGCCTTCATAACCGACAGCGTATCGCATTCCTGCAAACAGGAGCAGTATCTATCAAGAAGAAGAACCCTTCAGGCAAAACCCTAAAACCCTAGAGGGCGAATGTAGAGATGCACAGGTACCTGACGTAGCCCTGCGCCCAATTTGACGGTCTGGTTGGCCATGGTTGAGAGATCTAGAACAACGTCCCCGGGAACCTGTGCATTGGATAGCTTCATAAGAAAATCAAAACAAAAGGGGGCGAACGAGAATTTGATCAAGGGATTTGTACTCACGACGATTCTGTCAACAAAGCTTGTTGGTCGAGGATTCGAAGGCTCTGCGTCCATGTTCTTGGGTTTGGAAGGGTCAGAGAGAGAGAGAGAGAGAGAACCGCAGCAGCAACAGCAGCAGAAGAGACGCAGGTTCCAAGTGGGGGTGGCAATGGGTCGTGTCGGATCGGGTTCGTGTCGTGTCTAGTATCGGGTCGTGTCCAAAACCCCTAGACCCGGACCCGACCCGTTAATCGTGTCTAGATCCTAAACCCGTACCCGACCCGTTTATAAACGGGTAGACCCGATAAGACCCATTAGATCCGTTTACCACATGGGTTTATTTAGTTGACCCGATCCGACCCAGTCCGACTCGACCCGACCTAACCCGATAGACCCGCTGATACTATATATTACAGTATCAGATTGCGGGTAGACCCGACCCGACACGACTCGTTGAATTTTAAACTGGTCTTCCCGGGTCTATCGTGTCCAGACCCTAAACCCAGACCCGACCCGTTTATTAAACGGGTCTATCGTGTCGACCCTTTTACGACCCGAACCCGTTTAGCCCTGACCCAGACCCGCTAACTTCGTGTCGGGTCTGCCGTGTCGGGTCCGAAATTTCTAGCCCTAGTTCTAAGCAATGTTTTTAAGACCGGACCAGACGTAGAACCGAAATAGGGGTCGATCTGGTTCAATCCGATTTGAACGCTGATTCAACCGGTTCGATTGTTTTTAACCTGGAAGTTAATGTAGGCATTGTCGAGCATCGCAGGGACGAGCTTCTGTGTCTTGTCGGCCTCGTGGATGCGGCCAATCGCAGCCTCACACTTGTAATCCACCGGCAGGGGAGGGGATGGAAGCTTCAGTTCGTCGGCCGTCGATGTTGAGGACTCAAGGCTCGAAGAGGTGAGATTGGGTGCTCGGGAGTCGGAAGGAGCTCTTCATAGACTTCAAAGTCTCGGACTCTTCAGTCTTCATCAAAGATCAGAGGAGAATCAAGGATGACGAGCCCGGACGGGGAGAGAGTGTTGCGTGACAGCATGAGTCGCGTGACGGTGATGACTCCAAGTCTACAACTCTGCAGCAATGTTTTGAAGACCGAACCAGATCGGACGGTCGAACCGGGTTAGATCGGAACCGAAGCTGTAGTCAGTTCATAACAGCTAAAAACCGAGTGGACTCTTTAAGCCGGTTAAATCGCCTGGTTTTGATAGAAAACCGTTTACACCGTTGAACCGGATGGTTATCCCCGAACCACGGTCCAAAATTGGGGAAAGTTAAAACTCGCACAGACTACAGAGTTGTGGACTCAGAATCATCACCGTCACGCGGCTCACGCCATCACGCAGCGCTCTCTCCCCGTCCTGGCTCATCATCCTCGATTCTCCTCCGATCTATGATGAAGACTGAACAGTCCGAGACTTTAAAGTCTGTGAAGAGCTCCTTCCGACACCCGAGCACCCGATCTCACCTCTTCGACCGTCGAGTCCTCGACGTCGATGATTGACGAACTAAGGCTTTCGTCCCCTCCCCTGTCGTTGGATTACAAGTACGAGGCTGCGATTAGCCGCATCCACGAGGTCAACAAGACGCAAAAACCCATCCCTGCAATGCTCGACAATGCCTACATTTACTTCTAGGTTAAAAACAATCGAACTGGTTGAATCGGCATTCGAATCAGGTCGAACTGGATTGAACCAGATTGACCCCTATTATGGTTCTTTGTCCGGTTTGGTCTTAAAAACATTGCTCTGCAGTCTGCGAGAGTTTTAACTTTCCCCAATTTTGGACCGTGGTTCAAGGATAACCATTCGGTTCATCGGTTTAAATGATTTTCTATCAAAACCGGACGGTTTAAACGGTTTAAATAGTCCACTCGATTTTTAGTTGTTACGGACCGACTACAGTTCCAGTTCCGGTCCAACCTGGTTCAACCGTCCGGTCCAGTCCGGTCTTCAAACCATTAGTTCTAAGAGTATCTCCAACCGACTCCTTCCTAAGTGGGGTCAGTTTTAACTCCCATCCTCCTCCCTTCTAGCACTTGAGATAGGAACCGCGGAAGTTTTGTATGCCCTTCAACCAACTCCCATCCAACTCCTATCTTCTACTTTCTTTACCATCCATCCAAACCCTTTTGCTTTCTATTAAATTATCATTATAAAAAATTTAAAAAAACATTATAAATAATAAAAAATCTAGAAAATTAATTCAATACTTTAAAAAATTATAAAAAAAATATAGTTAATATTAAAAATTAATATAAACATATTTTGCTTGTTGGACATGTTTTTTGATATGGCACTCATTTCCACCAAAGGTTCGTATCCTATTCATTGGGCAGAGCTTTCAAGGTGGCATGTCTTTTCACCATTGACTAGATTCTTATCCGTTGGGCACACCTTTCGAGGTACACATATTTTCACAAATGATAGAATTCCTATCCGTTGGGCACACATTTTGTTAATCTTCTCTCTATATATACATAGGCAGCTCATTTCATTTGATGATGATGCTATTCGACTCGTCTAGCTCCGAGGAGGAGAGTATGACGATACTGGCCTACTCAGTGTGGAAGGAATATCGACATCTCGAAGATCAAAAGCTAGCTTAAGTCGTGGATCCGTTGTAGGCTCTTCCAAGATTGCTATCGTGATGATTTCGGATGAACCGACCTCTCTTCCTTCGGATTCAAGAAAAGGTAGTGGAGTACGATGACTACTTTGTTCAGAAGATAGACCATAGCGGAAAGTTAGAGCTCTCGAACCTTCAGACGATTACTATCGTGATGAGGATGCTCTCTTATGGAGCATCTGCGGACTCTGTCGATGATTACGTCCAAATTAACAAAAGCACCACGATCGAGAGTTTGAAGAGGTTCGTTAGAGCCATCTTCACTTTATTCTCGAAGAAGTATCTTCGTGTTCCAAACAATGAAGATATTGCACGACTTCTAGCAATTGGTGAGAATAAAGAATTTTCAGGCATGTTAGGAAGCATCGATTGCATGCATTGAAAATGGAAGAACTGGTCAACAGCGTGGAAAGGTATGTACACAGTATACATACGTGAACCTACTATAATTCTAGAAGCCGTAGCTAGCTACGATCTGTGGATCTGGCATACCTTCTTCGGGTTGCTGGGTTTACATAATGACATCAATGTGTGGACTGGTTATAGATTTTTCAAACCTTGAGGAAGAACGATCTCCTCAGTGCAACTTCTCTATAAACGGCAACCACTACAACATGGGCTACTTTAGTTAGAACCATACATGCTCCCCAAGAAAACAAGAATGGAAACTTCGCTGCAGCCCAGGAGTTTGTAAGGAAGGATATTGAGCATGCGTTTGGAGTCCTGCAAACTTGATTTGCTATAGAGCGAGGACCGGTACGATTTTGGTAGCCTAACACATTAAAGGACACCATGACATCGTGTGTCATACTTCACAATATGATCATCGAGGATGAGTGACATTTGTAACAATTCGATGTGATCTACGACACCACCGATGAGTTGCCAAGTGGTCTGGTTTCTCACAAGAATACTCCATAACTAATGGAGTTTATCAACAATCATCACCAGATCAAAAACAATCAGACTCATTCCCAACTCTAAAAGGATCTGACCGAGCATCAATGGCAACTGCATGGAAATGTTTAATTAATGTTGTTTAGTGAGTTTGGCTTATGTAATTGTATCAATGACTTTTTCTAATGTAATTACAGTTATATCTTCAATATTAAAAGAACTTATTCTTTTTATTTTAATAAGTCAATAATACTCATACAATAACTTTATTAATTAAAGCATGATAATATAATGCACCATACTTCATTCTAATAACAAATCACAACCCTCTGTTCACAATCTCAGACTTGCGATGACGATAATATGCTGCGAGGTCGGGGGATATTCATCAGCATGATCCCTCATTCTTGGTGTTTTGCTTGACTTGTAACTTCGCTTGTTCAATGGCAATCTTGGTCGTCTTGAGGTTTATCTTCGCTTGTTCTTGTTCTTGGTGTTTCTGAAGTATCTCGAGCTTCTTTGAGAATATTCTCCACACTTGTTGAATTTATCCATGAACAAATTTTTGATTTTTTTGTCTATGTCCTCGTTGGATCGAGCTTTCCCCTTGCGCTTATGGAACTCCTTTGCGGCCTTCCTGCCCATCGGCCTCTCAATACCGACATGTTTCTTGCTGAGCCTCATCAAGACTCACCACGTTTGGGGCCGCTGGAGAAGATGTAGCGGGAGTTGAATCGTTGTTGGCCTTCACAGCTTTTTTCTTCTTGGCTTTCTTCTCGATTTGTTTCTTCTCGCGACACTCATGGATCCATTTGGGTGATGGCGAAGCTCGTTCCAAGCATGGTCGAATCGGAACGTGGCCCCATGTATTGTTTGGTACAGCTCCTTTGCACTTTGGATATGTAGAAAATGTGTAGTTTTAATATGAATTCAAATTGATGTTTGGGGTGATGAACAAAAAATAGAAGGGATAGAATTGGACCTTGTCCAACTCAGTTGTGCCGGACTGATTTCGATGTTTGATTTGCTCAAAGCAACCACAAAATTTATTTATCTCTTGCTAGATATTGGACATGGTGCATCAATGCACTTAAGGATCACTCAATGGGGGTCGATCAATAGCCATTGTAAAATTCTGCAATTCGCAGTCAAAATTGCTTGTAAGGTTGGTCGTTACCTTGGACAGAGTCCATGCTCACGTTAAGCCATGTCGCGACCGGTAGTTTGTCCTCCGGAACAATGAAGTTGATGGAGCGTGGCTTTTTTGTGAATGTCGTCGCAGGTTGGCCAGAGATCGAAGATGATTCCGTCGGCGGCGGCGTCTCCAAATACACCTACACTTGTTCAGCTCCGGATGCGTTGTTGCTTTCCACACCGGAGAAGTCCCTTCCCCTGGCGTAATGTGCGAACCGGAAGTCCTGGGGATCCATTACTAGAGGGATGGTAATGAGAAGAAAAGAAATCTATGTGGAAGAAAAGGAGGAGAATGAAGTTGGGAGAAAAATATGGAGAAATGGAGTTGGAAGAGTGATCTTATTTATAGATATTTTTAGCTATTTTAATATAATTTTTTGCATATTTTAAATATTTATTTTAATTAAATAGAAGCCCAACGACTTTAATTTATTTTGGACCATTGGTTCCCAAGCCCCAAAACACCACGTGCAACATCTTTACTGTTCAAATATATCTTAACGTTGATTTTCAAAAGCCAATACCAATGTCTATTTTTTTTACATGGGCGGGCCCCACATAGGATATCCTTTTTGCCTCTCAGCAAAACCGAGCCACTTCCGGCTCCTACCATCACGTAGGATGGGTAGGAGTAGGTTCGAGACCATTTTCTTCACTACATGACAAAACAAATAGATGCCACATGGGATGGGCGCTGCTATGGGTGTCGGTGAGAGATGCTCTAATACCTTATCTCTTCCCACCAAAAAAGAAAGGGTAATTACTAATTTTATTCATAAACCAAAATTACTTTACATACCCCGTTTCCGTTTCGATTCCACTCCACCCCTCCTCCGCCTACTCAAAACCATTCTGATGAAAAATATACCCTTCCTCAGACCCCATCTTGTAACCGCTTACCCTGCAGTATCTATCCCATCTCTAACCCCTTACCCCGTTGCGTCTATACCATCTTGTAACCCCTTATCCCACTTCATTCTCCTGCCCGGCTCCAGTGGTGTCTCCGGCAAGCATCCTCCCATTCGGCACACAAATCGGCGAGCATCCCCGAGCTCCGTCTCCGGCTTTAGGGTGGGTTAGGACTTTGGTGGTGGTTGCAAAGATGGAGGAGGGATGAGAAGATAGGATATGGGGGTAACGGGCTCAGTCTCCGGCGAGCATCCTCTCGTCCGACGCACAAACCAGCGAGCATCATCGGGCTCCATCTCCGTCGGCTCTTTGGTGTCTTAGGGCTTCGATGGCAGTGGAGAAGATGGAAGAAGGAGGAGGCAACTTCGATGGCGAGCTCAATAAGTGCAGGTGGCGGCTCCAATGGTGATGGAGGAGGATGGGAAGGTGGCAGCTCCGACGGTGGCGTCTACAGAGGTGGGAAGTGAAGGAAGGAAGCAAGTGGGGGTAGTTTAGGGTTTCGATTAAAAGGGGTGGGAATATGAGGTAGGAAAGAAAACGGGCTATGTGAAGACGTTTTGGGGTATGACACTTTTGTGAATTTGTTAGCACCAATCATGAAACTCTACATCCAAAGGGTTGTTCGACTGTGGACGAAGGTTTGGGTGCCAATAGCTAGTGCATAGAGAAAGGAAAATTTTATTCATACACCAAAACTACTTCGCATACCCCGTTTCCTCCCAAAAATCGATTCCCACCTCATACCCCCTCCACCTAATTCCTTCCTCCCCTTCAACACCGTCAGAGATGCCACCGTCGAAGCCACCATGAATTTCGTTCCTCGTCCTCCTTCCCCATCACCATCAGGGTTGTCATTGGCTTGCGCTCTTAATCCCTTCATCGAAGCCATGCACCTCCCTCCTCCATCTTCCCTACCGCCATAGAAGCATCTTGGGAGGAGGCTCCTCCGAAAGGGGCACTCTGCCACTGGCCGAGGTACCCCGCCAGTTAGGTCCGGGTTGTCAGAGAGGTCGAGGAAGATGAGACTTTGGAAGAAGGAGAGGGATCGGGCGATCTGGCCGAAGAAGAAGTTGTCAAAGAGGGAGACCTTCTCGAGATTAAGGAGATCGTTCAAGGAGCCAAAGTCAGTAAAGAAGCCGTTGGCGGAGAGGTCGAGGACGTGGAGTGCAGCGAGTGAGGCTACCTATCATGGGACCTCTCCGGAGAGGCGGTTGCAGCGGAGGTCGAGGACCTCGAGGATAGGACAGTCGGCGAGCTCGCAGGGGACAATGACGGAAAGGTGGTTGCTGGGAAGGGAGAGCTCTCAGAGCTCTAACGGTGGCATCAACGGCGGTGTGGAAGGGGAGAAAGGAAATTATAGGTGGGGGTATGAATGGAGTATGAGATGGGAATTGGTTTTTTGGGAGGAAATTGTTGGACAACTTATGGACCGGGGTCATGGAGACAGAGAAATCAATATGAATCAGAAACTGAAACACGTAAATCCATTTTTCTTAAAGCGTTATTCGCGCCCACTTATTGTTGTCGGATCTCTCACAAATCACTTCTAGGATACATCAGCCTTTGTACACCCAATAATAGTGAAGAACTCACTATCTAGAATCTACGACACGGGTTTCTCTGGCAGATAATAAAGAATAAAGAAGAAATAGAAGTGGATTCAATGGTAACCAACAGATGCAATGGTTCGCAGGCAATTGGGTGCCAGTCAGCCCGGGTGAACGGTTGCAACCACTCGGGTTGGTACCCTGCCCGTTCGGATCGTCGCATCCGCTCGGGCAGATGGTTCACAACCGCCAACCGGAATAGATATTTCTGAAACCTTTCAGACCCAACCGACTATCTGGCACCTCTTTGGATTTAACTGCCCAACCGATATCCTTTTGGATCCAACCGCGTCAGGTTGTAATCGTCATACCAACTCAGCTCGGATCCAAGTTAGCCTAACTAGACAAAGCCCATTCTAAAAGAAAGGCTCCTCAAGCAACTCACGTCGATGCGAAGTGCAAAGTGCGCCTCTAAACGCCCAACCGCACACACACTGCATTGCTCAATCACACATCGCACAACACCTAGCGCTTGGTGCGTTGCACCTCGCCGCGTAGGCACTAGTTTTATTATTTGCCCAAAATTGGTATATCAACCGGTTTGAATCTATGATCTCCTTCCTTGTTAGCCACTCACTAACCAAGAAGTCTCAGTAACTTTGTTGAAAGAATCTCATCTAAAATAGTTAAATATCAAACTGTTTTTGAAAATCTCTAACATTCCTCCATTATTTTCAAAATACATAAAAAGAAAATAAATAAAGTTTTGTTTTTTAAAAACGTGAGCTGTACCACAAAATGGTTGCCTACATACCCTTCTCGGGATCAAGCCTTTTGTAGTTCTTAAAACAAGATTATCTGCCAAAATATAATTATGCATAAAGATAGGTATCTCTCGATTTGAACATATTATTAGTGTAAATATCTCAAAGTTCTATCAGAATTCTGGTAGCCACAGCTTTGAATCAACTATCCTTATGTGATAGTACCGAAAATACTACACACATAATCACGACCAAGTCAACGATTTACATTTCACATCTTACTTAGCATTATTAATGACCCTGTGCTTATCCTGGTTTTTGTGTAATGCTCCTTGAGATAATTTCAAACTCCTATAAAAGGCGATACCACCTCTATATTCATATGGGTGAAGTTCTTCCAGTATTCCTATTACATTTATGAACACTTATCTATATTTAAGACTGAACATCATCAATAGTTTGAAAACTCAACCTCAAAATATGTAATAGTTAGTACTATTCATCCTAGATGGGGTTCTCAAAGTAAATTAGTGATGATAACTATCAACTTATCAGTGACTTATTTTTATCCTTTGAACCTAAGATCTAGTCGTCTACTAGTGTTAGGGTAGGTTCCATCACCGGTGAATCTTTATTAAAGAAATTTTAACCCCATCCCCTCCGGATGTTGACCTTACCAGCTCTCTTATAAGAGGATTGGTTAAAGGATCAGCCAAGTTCTTACTTGGCTTCACATATGTGACTGCAATGATTCCTTCTCGAATCAAATATTTCACATAACCATGCCTTAGACTTATATGTCTAGACTTTCCATTATACATTATATTATAAACTCTTGTCAAAGTAGATTGACTATCACAGTGTATAGATACATCCGATAAAGGCTTAGGTACACAAGGAATTTCTATTAGAAGATTCCTAAGCCACTCAATCTCTTTGTCGGTAGCTGTCAAAGTAATAAACTCAGATTCCATAGTAGAGTAAGATATGCATGTCTGTTTCTTGGATTTCTAAGATATAGCTGCACCTCCTAGGGTAAATACCCATCTAATAGTGGACTTGTTTTCCCCTGTAATCAATATCCAACTTACATCAGTATATCCTTCCAATACAGTTGAAAAATCTGAATAATAAAGATTTAGTCACATGTTCCTTTTATAGTAACCTAGAACTCTACCAATAGCCTTTCAATGCTTTGTGTTTGGGTTGTTAGAGAATCTATTTAATTTATTCACTGCACATGCTATATCAGGTCTTGTACATTACATAGCATATATGAGACTCCTTATAGTACTTGCATACTTAAGTTGAGCTATTGCTCTTATACTATTAGAATCAAGTTTGATACTTGGATCAAATTGGGTATTTGCTTCTTTAACAAGTAAGTGACTAAATTTTTTTTGCACTTTCTCTATGTAATAAGATTGACTCAAAATATAACACACATTATCTCTTTTAATTTTGATACTAAGGATGGTATCCACAAGTCCAAGATCTTTTCATCTTAAAAGTGGAACTTATAAATCTCTTTGTTTCTATAATAGCATATAAGCTATTACTGATAATCAATATATCATCAACATATAGACAGATGATCACTATATGATCTTGATTAGCTTTAGAATATAGTCATTTATCTGAAGTATTATAGCTAAAACCATAAGAAAGTACTGCATTATCAAATTTGATATGCCACTTCTTTGGTGCTTGTTTCAGTCCGTAGAGAGAATAAATAAGTCAACATACCTTATTCTGTTGGTCAGTCAAAATAAACCCTTTGGGTTATTCCATATATACCTTCTTCTCGAGGTCTTTATTAAGAAATATTGACTTCACATCCATTTGATAGACATGAAGATGGTGAATCGATGCTAGGACAAATAAGACTAAAATTGAAGTAATTCTAGCTACATGAGCATAGGTGTCAAAATAATCGATTCCTTCATTTTGACAAAATTCCTTCGCTACCAACCTGGTCTTAAAGGTTTGAAAAGTACCATATATCTGATATTTTCTTTTGAACACCCATTTGTACCCTATAGGTTTAGACCTAGGTGGCAAATCTACTAATTCCCAAGTTTGGTTACTCATAAGTGAGTACATTTCATCATTTACTGCTTCTTTCCAGAAAGCAGCATCTCTAGATGACATGGCTTCACTAAAATTCTGAGGGTCATCCTCCACTAGAAAGACAAAAGGAATTTTCTTAACTATTTGATTCATATCTCCTTCTACAAGATAGAAAGAGATTAGCTGAGAATCTATATAATCTGAGCCAAAAGATTTTTTTTTTTTTTGCCCTTTAGCTTCTACAAGACTCATCAGTATGCTCATATATAACAGGTTGATTCATATGAGATGGTTCAACCACCAACTTATCTCTAAAAATCTAAATATCAGATTTATTAAACTCAGATGCTAGTGAGTTCTCAAAGAACTCTACATCTCTGGATTCCATAATGGTATTAGATTCCAAGTCTAATACTCTATATGTCTTGCTATTTTGTACATATCCAATGAATGCACATCTAATAGCTCGAGGACCTAGTTTGATCCTTTTAGGTTCTAGAACCCTGCAATAGGCTAAACAACCTCATACTCTAAGATAACTTAGATTATGTTTTAGTCCTTTTCATATCTCATAAGGAGAGACCTTAGTCTTCTTAAAAGGTATACTGTTAAGGATATGGGATGCAGTCAAAAGAGCTTCACCCCAAATACCTAAAGGTAGTTTGGATGCAACTAACATAGCATTAACAATTTCCACAAGTGTACGATTTTTTCTTTCGGCTAAACCATTTTACTGTGATGTGTATGGTGCAGTATAATGATGAATAATATTATACTCTTCACAGAAAATAGAGAAATCATTGGAGAAATATTCTCCTCCTCTATCATTACGCACCATCTTAATATTATGATTAAGTTGATTTTCTACTTCTGCCTTAAATAATGTAAATACATTAAGAGCATCATCTTTATGTCTCAAAAGATAGACATAAGTGAATCTCGAGCAATCATCGATAAAAGTAATGAAATAACGTTTTTCACCTCTAGTAATAACACCATTAAGTTTACAAATGTCAGTATGTATTAAGTCCAATAAGTTTGAACTTCCCTCAACTCCAGAGAATGGTTTCTTAACTATTTTAGACTTTATACATACTTCACATTTATCAAAATTAGAAACATCATAATCAATTAAATCATATTTAATCATATTATTAATGATGCTAATACCAATATGTTCAAGCCTATTATGCCACAAAGCTAAAGAACACAAAATGTAAGCAGAAGATAAGATTTTATTGATATCAGTCTTATTACAAAGCTTGATCATTCCATCATAGGAATATCTTTCCAACAAAAACACTATTTTTTGTCAGGATTAATTTTCATACCTCATACACAGTTTTGATTCCAGGCTTACACAGGGGGTCTCCACTCGCTAGATTCCTTGTCATATCAAAAATGTGCAGAACATTGCTAAGGGTCATTTTCTTGCCAAAAGTGAATAACAGATCTACTATTCCTTTTTCAGTTGCATTGGAATGCCCCTCATTGCTCATTTATATCTCATGTCCATCTATCACTTCATAGGACTTGAATTCAGCCCTATCAAAGCAGACGTGGACTGTCGCACAGGTGTCATACCACCAGTCTTGTACTTTGCCTTGTATTGCGTTGATCTCGCTCACCACGGCGATGATCGTTTCCTCTTTAATTGCATTGGTCTCGTCCTTCTCTTTGGCACGATTCCAGTAGTTGCGGGCATAATACCCCTTTTTACCACAGACAAAATAAGTATCTTTGGACTTTTCTTCTTCGGATTTTGCTTGGTTTTTCTTGAACCTTCGTTGATCCTTCTTAGGACCCAAGAAGTTGTTCTTACCTTTACTTTTGGGATGATACTACTTTATCACTGCATTAGTCTTGGAGTAATCTTCTTTGTGATATCTAGATCGAGACTCTTCTTCTATATAAAAATGCTTCTAGATTTGCTCCAAAGTAAAATCCTCTATTTTATGCATTATTCTCTTCCTGTAGTCTTTCCAACTATGTGGTAATTTAGCAATAATTGCTTCCACTTAGAATGACTCAAGTATCTCAATCTTCACTGCTTTCATTTTGTTAACTAGAATTTGTAATTCATGCACTTGAGAAAGAATAAACTTATTATCTTCAATATAGAAGTCAAAATAGTGAAAGATGAGGAATTTCTTCGTGCATTCTTCTTCCGCCTGTATTTAAACTCCAATGCCTTCCATATTTTCTTTGTAGATGGATTATCAGTGTAGAAATCATACAGACGATTAATAAGAGCATTGAGAATATATCCTCGGTACTTAAGTTCATCTTCTTGTCGCTTCTTTTTTTCGGCAGCACCCTCTTCGGGTTCTCCTTTTTCATATTCCGGAATTGCAGGAAGATCAGGATCGGGGATATAGAAGACTTTCAACGACATAAGAAGAAACTTCAACTTGCCTTGCCAATGAGTGAAGTTCGTCCCATCAAATCGGTCGAGACGAATGAGGTCTTAGTTGATGACTTTAATGATGGCAGCAGTAGTCTCGGTCTCCATTAGGGATAACGCTTTAAGATTGTCGGACAACTTGTGGACCGGAATCATGGAGATAGAGAATCAATATGAATCAAAGACTGAAGCGCGTAAATCCGATTTCCTTAAAGCTTTATTCGCACCCACTTGTTGTTGGCAGGTCACTTGCGAATCGCTCCTAAGATATGTCAGCCTTTGTGAGACTGCACCCAGCAATGGTGAAGAACTCACTATATGGAATCTGCAACACGGATTTCTCTAGCAGAAAATAAAGAATAAAGAAGAAATAGAAATAAATTCGGAGTTAGGAATTGCTAATAGAGTTGAAGTGGGCCTGGTTATATACGGCTCGAGGCACCCCTTGGTAACCAACTGATGCAATGGTTTGTAGACCATCGGGTTCCAATCTGCCTAGGCGGACGGTTGCAACGCTCGTTCAGATTGTTGCATCCGCTCGGGCGGACGGTTCACAACCACTAACCCAAACAGATGTTTCTGGCACCCTTTCGGACCCAACCGACCATCTGACACCCCATTGGATCTAATTGCCCAACTGACACCCTTTTGGATCAAACCGCTCTTGGTTGTAACCGTCATGCCAACTTGGCTCGGATTCGAGTTAGCCCAACTGGACAAAGTCCATTCCAAAAGAAATGCTCCTCAAGCGACTCACGCCAATGCATCATGCTAAGTGTGCCTCTAAATGCCCAATCGCACATCGCACAGCACCTCGCCGCATATGCACTAGTTTTATTATTTGTCCAAAATTGGCATATCAACCGGTTTGAACCTATAATTTCCCTCATTGTTAGTCACTCACCAACCAAGAAGTCTCAACAGTCTCAACAACTTTGTTGAAAGAATCCCATCTAAGATAGTTAAATATCAAACTAATTTTGAAAATCTCCAACATAAACAGGGTACAAAAAGTAGTTTTGGGATATGAATAAAATTTTCCTAGAAAAATTTCAGGTATACGTGCACACTTTAGACAAGTGTCACAAATATCTTTACCAAGGGATCTTTTATCATCCAACAAATAAAAGGGACAATTTATTCAGACTCCAAAAATGATAAGTATGCCCCGTTTTCATGGAAAATCATTTCATTATGGCAAGTTTACTCCAACTATTTATACTATATTCTCCCAGCCCACCCCATCCTCATCCTTCCATACCCCATCACCACCATGTCGCCACGTTTGTCACTGGCACCTCAACCAAGCCCCCTCCCTCATCTCCTTCCTCCTTCGAGGATTCTGCCTCCTTTGACGCATGCCTCTAACATCGACACCTCCATCGTCACTGACGTTGGCGTCTCCTCCACGCCCCATTTCCCTCCTTTCCATCTCCTTCCACCCCTCCTTCCCTATTATCAGATACTACAGAACTTCAATCAGCAATATCATACCGAATATTTCAAACTTCATTAGGAAGGATTCTGCCGAATACTCTGAACTTTCATTTGATGGGATTGGTAAGACCGTAAGACATGTAATCCATGGTCTTCGTCAAAGAGTTTGAATAAATGCTACAGCATCCTTCCGCTCTATAGCGGTGGGCCTCTCTCTTGCCTTAGTAGCGAGCCTTCTTTCCTGTGAGGTTATTAAAATCAGATCATTTCTTTTATTGTCATGTCAAGTTTCTATCTTGATTATCTTGTGACGGCACACTAACCATCCTTATCCCTTTTCAAAAAAATATCCCGATTAACGATGCTTTCAGCGAGAAGAAAAAAAAAATCAATTATTAGTCCATCGATCAAACCAAACAATATATGGGACCCATGGAAAGCATGACTCCAAACATTTGCCAAAGGACGACCGGGAAGGCTTTGTTTCTTCAAACGAGCAAAGCTCGTCCGAAAGGGCTTATACTTTGGGAAATTTTATTCATACCCCAAAAATCTGTAATTAGCCCCCGTATCCCTTGCGTTTCTCAATAACTTACTCAACAATCCTTTAATACCAACAATGCCCTTTTTTTTTTGTACCCCAAATCCCAAAGCCCCTTCTCAGCGTCTTTTGTACCCCCAACCCAACCCAATGTTTGTTTAAACTTAGCCCAAGCCCAACCTGTCGGGTTGGCCGGGTTGTGCGGGGTGGGTTCGGGTTAACCCGCCCAAAGTCGGGTTGGGTTCGGGTTGGCCCGCCCAAGTTGCAGCTAAGGGTGGCAATGAGTCGTGTTGTGTCGGGTTCGTGTCGTGTCTAGTTTCGTGTCTTGTCCAAAACCCCTAGACCCGGACCCGACCCGTTTAACTAATCGTGTCTAGATCCTAAACCCGTACCCGACTCGCTAATAAATAGGTAGACACGATAAGACCCGTTTACCACCCGGATCTATACAGTTGACCCGATCCGACCCAATCCGACTTGACCCGACCTGACCCGAAAGACCCACTGCTATTATATATTATAGTATTGGATTGCTTGTAGACCCGACCCGACCCGACACGACACGACCCTTTGAATACTAAACGGGTCTTCCCGGGTCTACCGTGTCAAGACCCTAAACCCGGACCCGACCCGTTTATTAAACGGGTCTATCGTGTCAACCCGTTTACGACCCGAACCAGTTTAGCTTTGTCCCAGACCCGCTAATTTCGTGTCGGGTCCTGTCGGGTCGAGGAGAAATAATTCGGGTTGGGCTCGGATTAGTCCGCCCAAATTCGGGTTGGGTTCGGGTTGGGTTCAGGTTGGCCCGCCCAAAATTGCAGCTCTACTTGTGCCTTTAAGTATCAGCCAACTGCATGGGGTTTATTTAAGAGTGGGGTGTATTCAAGAGTGCATATAATTGGGGTATATTTAAGGGGGTATGTGTTTGATTGGGGTACAATTAAGTTGGGGCGGGCCATTTAACTGGGGTGTATTGAAGGTGGGGTGTAAGGGGGAAGGGAATTTTTGGAATAGGAATGGGGTATGAAAAAAAAAATGGGGTGTGTTCAAGTTTGTTGGAAATGGGGGCTAATTACAGATTTATGGGGTATGAATAAAATTTCCCTATACTTTAGTGTTATTTTGACTTTGCCCCCAAATTTTGCCTTGAATTAGACTTTACTCCCCATCTTTTCATTAAGTAGACTTTACCCCCCAAAACTAACTGTTCCGTCAGCTCACATTCTAAGAGAAAGGGTGAGCTGCGGAAAATAAACAAAGTTTTGGGAGGTGAGCTGACGGAACAGTTAGTTTTGGGGGTCAAAAGAACTCTATAGTTTATAAAAATGCTAATGGGCCATCTGATGTTGCACAGGTCACGATCGTCCATTGAAGCCAGCCCCCCATGGTGATAGACAAAGGAACGGTTCTGATCAGGTGCCATGTCATGATGGCCTAACTACGGATGGAAAGCCTGGATGGCTGAATAGCACTGCTTTATACTTTATGGTCTCAATTGCTCTGGTTCATCAGCCCTTTTTCACATGTAGACTCAACACCTACATGGACTATACGGTGGGACCCACATGATCATTCACTCTTTTAATATCAGGTCGTGGGCCGGTATACTCTCCTATCACCTTATGACACATCAGCGGTTTGAGCTGGCTGCTGGGGCCCCATGGGTGAAGCCAGCTAGGGCCCAGGCCCACTGGCTTATATAGCCAACTGATTTGCCAGTTTCCCGTTGCCAACTTGACGTGGCACGATCACAGCCGTTCACTGCATACTGCCCGAACGAATGGATCTCTCTCTCTCTCTCTCTCTCTCTCTCTCTCTCTCTCTCTCTCTCTCTCTCTCTCTCTCTCTCTCTCTCTCTCTCTCTCTCTCTCTCTCTCTCTCTCTCTCTCTCTCTCTCTCTCTCTCTCTCTCTCTCTCTCTCTCTCTCTCTCTCTCTCTCTCTCTCTCTCTCTCTCTCTCTCTCTCTCTCTCTCTCTGCTTAAGCATTCTCCTAGCAGCCAACATCATTCGCAACCTTTATTTATTTCCTTTTCATTTCTTGAGCTTTGAGAATCTTGGGGGATGTTTGGCATGAGGAACAACTACTCTGCTTAAACCTCGTCAAGAAGAGGATAATCCTGTTAATTGCTATTTCTAATATAATTTGATGGTTCAATATTCTAGTTAGTATAGAAACACACGGAGTGATATATCATAGTTCCCAAGTCATCCATTCCATTAGAACAAAATACAATCCGTTAGTTTTAAAATATATAATTGGGAATAGAAATGGACAGTTCGGGAATGATGCGAAACACCTCCTTTGTTGCTGGATTTTAATTTGTCAATCTTAATTTGAAAGCGGAAAACCCCCCTTACAACCTAGAGGGATTTCTCAAAAAGAAATAAACTTGAAAGAGGAAATGAATCTCAATTAATCTTGAGTTCTTCATCAAGAATAAAATTTGTAGGTACTTTTTTTTTTCATGTATGAATATGTATAATTTTATTTTAAATCTTTCGGTATTTAATAATTTTAATAATTATGTATATAAGCAAATTTTGTATGGGTACTTGCAAAAAAAAAATATGCATACATAATTTTTTTAGGGGGGACTTAGCGAACGGTCCCCTACAAGAGATAGGTTTAAGGGAAATGACAGAGGACGAAAATACCCCTCATTGTGATTCAAAATTTTATTTCAATGCCACTCCTTTCTAAATTAAACTAAATTCTAAATCCTAAGATCTATAGGCCATGGGATGAACCCTAAACCTAATCTGAACCAAACTGAACCCCGTCTGCCGGTCACCTCTTGTCTTCTCTGGGGCACTGGCGGCAAATAGCTACAACTCGCACTGCTGTTGCTCGGGTTGCTAAGGGGAAGGAGGAGGCATCCGAGGGTGGAAGGAGGCGGTGGCTGAGGTCGTCCCAGGTATTGAGGACGACGGAGAGGAGGAGGGTGTTGCGCCCGCCCGCCACCTCTGTTGCTTGTGCTGTCTCCGCCACCGCCATGGCAGCTCGAGAGAGATGGGAGAGTAGAGAGTAGGAGAAGGTAATTTCAGGTTAATGAAATAAATATGGAACCTTAGCTTAAAGGGATCTTACGAGTGTCCTGTTCATCGTACCGATCTGTCGTCTGAGACCTGACATCCATTTTTCCTTTTTTTTTTGTTAATTAATTCTAAATCCCTCCATAGGTCTATATTTAAGTTAAAGGATACAAGTTGTTAGGATATTAGCTCAAGTCCATTCCAAGGATATGTTTGTATAACAAGTACTAACCGAAAATATTATTTTATTTTACCCTTTAAATTACAGAACTTGTGATAAAAGGATTTTATTTTGGGTTTATTTTGACTTTGCCCCCCAAATGTTGCCTTGAATTAGACTTTAACCCCCATATTTTGATTATTTAGACTTTACCCCACAAAACTAACTGTTCCATCAGCTCACCCCCGACAAATTTCTTTCTTTTCCGTCAGCTCACCCTTTTTCTTAGATGGTGAGATGACGGAACAGTTGGTTTTGGGGGGTCAAGTCTAATTAATGAAATTGTGGGGGGTAAATTCTAATTTAAGGCAAAATTTAGGGGACAAAGCCAGAATAACCCCTTTTTTGGGAAATTTATTCATACCCCAAAAATCTGTAATTAGCCCCCATTTCCAACAAACTTGAACACACCCCATTTTTTTTTCATACCCCATTTTTGTTCCAAAAATACTCTTCCCCCTTACACCCCACTATCAATACACCCCAGTTAAATGGCCCGCCCCAACTTGATTATAACCCAATCAAACACATACCCCCTTAAATATACCCCAATTAAATGGACTCTTGAATACACCCCACTTTTAAATAAACCCCATGCCGTTGGCTGGTACTTGAAGGCATAGGTAGGTTGCAACTAGGGCTGGCAATTTCGACCCGACAAGACCCGACACGAAGTTAGCGAGTTTGGGTTAGGGCTAAACGGGTTCGGGTCGTAAACGGGTCGACACGATAGACCCGTTTAATAAACGGGTCGGGTCCGGGTTTAGGGTCTGGACACGGTAGACCCGAGAAGACCTGTTTAGTATTTAACGGGGTCGTGTCGGGTCGGGTCTACCAGCAATCCGATACTATAATATATAATACCAGCGGGTCTTTCAGGTCAGGTCGGGTCGAATCGGATTGGGTCGGATCAGGTCAACTAAATAGATCCGGGTGGTAAACGGGTATTACCGAATCTTATCGTGTCTACCCATTTATTAGCGAGTTGGGTACGGGTTTAGGACCTAGACACGATTAGTTAACGGGTCGGGTCCGGATCTAGGGGTTTTGGATATGACATGAAACTAGACACGACACGAACCCGACCCATTGCCACCCCTAGCTGCAACTTGGGTGGGCCAACCCGAACACAACCCAGACTTTGGGTGGGTTAACCCGAACCCACCCCGCACAACCTGGCCAACCCGACGGGTTTGGCTTGGCTAAGTTTTAAACAAACCTTGGGTTGGGTTGGGGGTACAAAAGATGCTCGAATAAGGACTTTGGGGTTTGGGGTAAAAAAAAAATGGCATTGTTGTATTAAAGGATTGTTGAGTAAGTTATTGAGAGCATCTCAACCGTCCGCCATATTTGCATATTATGGCGGACGGGAGCTCCCAACCCTCTTGCATATGAGCCGGCATATATGCCGAGGGCTGTTTGGCCGGCATATATGCCGGACTTCTCACCCAAATGCCAGCCCCCCTATTTATTCATTTTAAGATTAATACCAAAATGCCTTTAAAGATTATATATAAAAAATCAATGACATCTATATCCGTTGTTAAATTTATACATAAATATTTTAAACTAAGTATACGTATTAATTTATTAATCTGTTTTTAACAAATTTGGTACCGTTGGAAAGCTCTCATCAACGCCTTCGAAAAGAGACTAATATCTAATATTTTTGAAGTTATTTTTAAATCATTAAATATTATATTAATATTAATATTTGTTATTATATTGTTATTTAATTACTTATTTTATAATTATTTTTGTTAATGTTTATTCTTGTTAATGAATTTTTTATTCTAATATTTAAAAGTAAAATAAAAAAAGGTATATTCCTTGAAGATGCTAATTATAGGGGTCATGGTTGGAGATGGAAGACCTCCATTTAAGAATATTTGAGGAATATGCTTATTTGGCAATAGCAAAATAGAGGCCATGGTTGGAGATGCTCTGAGAAACCATAGGGAGACGGGGCAAATTACAGATTTTTGGGTATGAATAAAATTTTTCCTTTTTTTTTTAAGGCTGAGTCCCCTTATATTAAATCCCACGTGTGACAAATGCAGCACTTCCCCGCATCTTCAAAGTTCTAACACCGCGTCACATGTGACGCCCGCCACAACTGCGTCACATGTGTCGACCGACGGACCCGGGGGCCGGGACCCACCACAAGAAACAACGGAGAGGGAGGGGAATCGGATCCGTCAGCTTAGCGAACGGTAGTTCTGACACTTGACCATCTGGAAGAGCGACACGCTCACGTGTTCGTAGCTTTCGTTGAAGCCAGCCGTGGAGTCAAACCGCTGGTCCAGACCTCCCCGTGTGGTGCGCCCCGCCCCCCAGGTAGTCGCCCCTCTCCCTCCTTTATTAACGCCGCCCGACCCTCGCCTCCCCCAAAACCAACAGCCAGCCCAACCAACAGCCAGCCCGAGCAGCAACATGCAGGAAGAGAGAGAGGGACCCAGGTTCCGAGATGCACCACCCGACACCGCCGCAGCGACGGAGGAGCGCCTCAGCTCCGCCTCCAATGACGGCTCCCCCCGCTGGATCTCCGCCGGCCCCCTCCTCCCGGAACCGGAGCATCCCGAGGAGGAGGAGGAATTTAGCGACGAGTTCGAGTTCGCCTTCGTCGTGAGTGACCCGGAGGGGAACCCTGGCATCACCGCCGACGATGTATTCTCCAACGGCCAGATCCGCACCGTCTACCCCGTCTTCAACCGCGACCTCCTCCTCGCCGACGGCGGGGAGGACGTGGGGGGCGAGGGGAAGCCCATCCGGGCGCCGTTCGAGAGGATCCTGATCGAGGAGCGGGACGCCCTGTTCCAGATCTGCCTCGACCTCGTCGTCGTCCTCACTGGACGAGCTGGACGGGGTGTCGACGGAGACGTACTGCGCGTGGACGCCGGGGGCAGGTGGCACCGTCGCCGGAGCGGTGCAAGAAGAGCAGCTCGACGGGGTCGTCGCTGCGGTGGCGGATCCGGGAGCTGGTCGTGGGGCGGAGCCGCAGCGACGGGAAGGAGAAGTTCGTGTTCCTGCCGGCGGAGAAGAAGAGGGAGCCGCAGAAGGAGAGGGTCTCTATGCCTAGCCCCAGCCCTAGCCGTGATGTGAAGGCGAAGGAGGCGGGGGCGGCGCCGCCGGTGGCGGAGGGGAAGAAGGGGAAAGGGAACGGAGGTAGGGTGACGGAGGTGGATATGGTCACCGCTCACCGGCTTTATTACGGGAGGAGCGGCGGCGGGCAAGGGGCCAAGGGTGGCCGGCAGTCGTACCTCCCGTACAGGCAAGATCTTGTGGGTTTGTTTGCCAATGTGAAGGGGCTCAGCCGGACACATCACCCCTACTAAACCTACCTTCCTTCCTCACAGCCAAGATTGGTTTGTTTGTTTTAAAATCCTGGCAGTGGAATGTTTTGTTGTTTGATTGATAGAAAATGGGCGTGTATTTATCACAACATTTCTTCTGGAAAATTTTATTCACAACCCCAAAATTGCTCCAGCTAGCTCTGGTTTTTCATTTTCACTTTCGAACCTCTATACCCCATCGTCTCCTCACCAGCACGTCCGTCACCGACGCCACAGGTTCTCCTCTTACATGCTCCCCTTCCCCTCCTCTTTTCTCACCGCTGGAACTGTCACTGTCTCACCCCATTCCTTCATTTCTCCTCCTTCCCGAGCCTCCAACGCCTCTCTTCCTCCTCCCCTTCCCCTCCTTGTCATCACTAGAGTAGTCCATTTCCCTTCCCGTTGCCTAGTATATTCAGCAGTTCCGTGCAGAACATGATCGACACTGAACTACGCCACACACTGAGTAATATTTGGTAGTTCAGTGTCGATCATGCTCTGTACGGAAACTGCCGTACATGCACGAGGAGGGAAAGAGAAGGCTACAACGACTCCAACGATAGAAAAATAGGAGGCAAAGGGTGAAAGGAGAGAGAAAGGTACCGGCATTGGAAATAAATGGTGGAGGCATCGGAGTATGCCGGTGGCAGACGTGTCGTGGAGAAGGTGATAGGGTAGGATATGATAGGGATGCGAAGGAAGAATGTGGTATTCTTGTAATTAAAACAATGAGACATGATTCCAATGGGAAGCGGGATACTTTCTAGTGCATGGATATCATGCTCCCATACATGTCTCAAAGAGGGCATATACAATGGGTATCAAGTCCCCGATGGGGCACAATGTGAGCAGAATGGAAAATGCTACCTCAAACGTCGCATATAAGGAAGCGTTTGGTTTGGTGTAACTGGCCTGGTAAGTGGGCGAAGTGAGTGAAGGGGTCCAGTTCAGACATTTGGTTGGGTGGAAGTGGACCCTAAAGTCGGAAGTGGGACTTCCTAGCATCCTCCACTTCCTCCATTTTGAGCCTAAAAAGCTCCGAAGTTGAAGTTTTCTGTTGTGGAGGGAGTGGTTCAGCATGCCACATCATATCGGTTTTTAAAAAATCCAATCCGATCCATTGAGTATGTTGAAATCGATCAAAATCAGTCGGTTTGGTTTGGTTTGGTCGGTTTGGATCTGCACACCCCTGAATTACATTTATGTATTAGCCAGTTCCATGGAACCAAATGAACCAATGGTGGACCTAGGATTTTTTCTCGAGCGGGCGGGGGGGGGGGGGGGGGGGGGGGGGCATAATTATATATGAAAAAATAACTATAGTCGTTGCCTCATAGTCGGAGACTTCAGCAGGCGGCATGACAATATTTTTATCCTTCCTTTGATCGCCCAACAAAAGGCTTGTTAGGATTTTGCATCGAGTGGAAAATAATTTAAGTCCTCGAAGTCCTTCGAAAATTTGGGACTATAACTGGTGGACATTGGCTGGCGGGGGATGGTGACCGGCGGGACGGCGACAGCCAGTGGTGGGCCCGGTGGCGTCCCCCTATTGAAATATATGGGACATACTCATGGAGTTGTCCCTTAGTTTGTTCAAATAGCAACAATCAATTTGTTTAGATAGCGATACTCGTTTCAAATGCATATTCGGCTAATGAGCAGCTTCGAGTGGGAACCTCCATATGAAGTTGGCAACCAAAAGTTGACAAACGAGTTGGCTAGCGTTGTTTTTTGGGGTAAATTAAACTTTGCCCCCTGTGAAGTTTAGCTCAAAAACACTTAACCCCCATATAGTTAAAAAACTATATTTTATCCCCCTTCAATTCAGTTTTGATCATATAAAAATGGAATGAGTTAAAATAGTTACCTCGAACCACATAATAACCGTGGGTTGGGGTCCCACCATCGACACCTGTCCCCACCCGTTTGATCACCCGGCCTTTATGATGGGAGCCCCTAGGGGTTCTCCCGGTGGTATGTAGATCTCAGTAATCCGGAACTATCCAAATGGACGGACATAACAAGTGTCAATGGCCGGACCCCAAACCACGGTGATAACATTGCTCAGGGCGACTAAGTTAAGGGCTTTAGATGAAAATTACCAAATGAGGAAATCAAAGGGGTATTGTGCTAACATTTCAAACTTCAGGGAACGATTTGGAATAAAATAGACTAAACGCGCGGGGGGGGGGGGGGGGGGGGGCTACCCTTTTTTTTTTTTTTCCAATGTGGGGGGGGGGACGCATCGCTCAGCTTATGTGGAACCTTCCGTTGAAATTCCGAAACACAAAAGTCTTGATAGCTACATGACTGGTCAGCACCCCCCCCAAAGGATGATTAACAATACTTTGTCAGACTATTGGACTTCAATACAATTATTGAAAAAAAGTTCTACATTATCCAGAACCCTTGACCTACAGAGGTTTACTTGTATATTATCTATGAGACTTGGGAACCTTCGGGATGGGAGATCGACTAGTCTTTCTTTGATTGCTTGACGGCCAAGTTCAACTCTAATCAGCTTAATACTTAGGCCTCCTCTTTTGTTTGACTTGGCATAGCTGCAACTAGAGTTTAACAATACTTGGCTCCAGGGCCAGCCAGAGATTTTTGAGTTCAGATCTTGTCCAGTTGGTCGGCCCCGGTCGGTGGGCCCACATGCATCACAGGCGCACGATGGCAAGCAACCTGAAAGTGAACTGTACTCCAGTCGGCTGCATGCAGCTGTGATGCATGCCAGGCCCACCAACCTGGGCGACCGACTGGAGGAGATCCGAACTAGAGATTTTTGGGACCCTAGGCGAACTCTTAAAATGGGGTCACCTATATATATTCATTCAAAAAAAAAAGGGAGACTTAGTCTTAAGTCGTTTTAGCAGATGCTATATTAACTAAAGGACGGGCAATGTTTCAATATTGCACCAAGTCCCACCCGAACATTGCATGATATTGTGTTTGTCTCGTTTTTATTTACCGCCTCATGTGCTAAAAAAAGAGTATCCATTCGTCTCTAGAAAGAGTATCCAGTCGCCGGTTGACATTGTGCATATCGTGGTTGCTACAGTGATTTCACTACAGCTGCTACAATAATTTCACTGTAGCTACTATAGTGAAATCACTGTAGCAAAAGTATCAATTCAATTTAATAAGAGTATCAATTTAGCAAATTGTCTCTTGCTATAGTGATTTCACTGTAGCAACAGTATCGATTAGCCGAATGAATACTTTTTCTGAAGACAAATGAATACTCTTGCTATAGTGAAATCACTATAGCAGCCACAACATGCACAGTGTCCCTGGTGAACAGATACTCTTGTTGATGATGAATTGATACTTTTTCCGGAGATGAATGTATATGTGGGTGCAAAATCTCGCTTCCTGGAAATAAATCCATGGTAGAGGCCCGCAGCGGAAGCAAAGTGAAGGTCCGAAAACCGGAAGTGATGTGCGTTACATATCAAAATTTTCATCGAAACGATCTACACGTGTGTGTATGAATTTAGCATGGCAATTACGCAAACCCCTAACGTCAATCTAACACGAAAGAACAATCTAGCATACATGCATGTTCTATCTATGCTAGATCTACATGTTAGAGAACATACCTGCGTGCAGATTCTTTCACCGCGATAAGTTTCTTCTTTGTCGATGGAGACGGGCTCGGATCTGCTCGATATACATTCGGTGTAACGACCATAACTTTTTACTCCGAACTCGGATTGGGCTGAAATATGGACTATAGGTATAGAACTTCGAGACACAACTTTTGCAACAAGTTTTACCTCGTTTGGACTTCTGTAGCTCCCAAAATCGTAAAAACAATGCTGATTTTTTATGCAGATTCTAGACAACAAAAGCTTGCGGGAGATGCCTTCTAATTCACCCGATCTCGCACGATGCACGGTATGTAACATCCGCCCCAAACACACAAGATATTGTCCACTTTGTCCGTGCCCGCACGAGAACTTCCCAGGGAGGTCATCCATCCTGGTACTACTCTCGCTCGAGCACGCTTAACTACGGAGTTCTTACGAAATCCGTAGCGGCGCACGGTTTTAAAACGCGTCTTCTATGTTTGGGAGGGGAAATTATATAAGTAGCTCAGGATCTCCTTCTCTCCAAGCGATGTGGGGCTAACTCATGGCCTTGTACACCTCACCTCACCTCACCTCATCCATCTTGGCATTCCCGCCTCAGGAGTCTTGGCTCTTGGCTATTGGCTATTGGATCTTGGTCGTCACAATCCACCCCCCTCAGGGCTACACGTCCTCGTGTAGGGTTAGACCCCCCCCATCTCGAGGAGAACCAGCTCTGATACCATTTTGTAACATCCGCCCCAAACACACAAGATATTGTCCGCTTTGTCCGTGCCCGCACGAGAACTTCCCAGGGAGGTCACACATCCTGGTACTACTCTCGCTCGAGCACGCTTAACTACGGAGTTCTTACGAAATCCGTAGCGGCGCACGGTTTTAAAACGCGTCTTCTATGTTTGGGAGGGGAAATTATATAAGTAGCTCAGGATCTCCTTCTCTCCAAGCGATGTGGGGCTAACTCATGGCCTTGTACACCTCATCTCTCCTCTCCTCCTTCACCCGAACCAGACCTAAAACCCGCGGCCTCCCTTCCTCCTCCCTTACCCGCGAACCCGACACCCCATCCTCCTCCCTTGCAGCGGCCCACTTGGACGGGGGACGCCTCTGCGACCCCAGCGATGGTCCTCGTCGGGAGGACCAACCCCACGCTCCCCCGACGACCGCCGGCACCACCCCAAGCCAACTGAGCCGCACCTTCCACCACAAACCCCTCCGGCCAAAGTCCTTCCGGGCTCCGACGGCACACCGACCACCTCCTCCCGCGCCTCCCTTGCGGGGGTGATGCGGGGGAGACCGGCCGGGCACCGCCGGCGCACCGAAACCCGACTCCCCGCCGCCGTGTCATCGGGCAAAAACCAGAGCTTTGGTTTTGCGTTGAGAATAAACAGGGCACGGACCAATCTGCAATTAAATATATGTCCCAGGTCTTTTAGAAAATATTAATACTGAAACCCGACCTGACTGCACTGCAACCCGACTGCACTGCAACCGACCCAAGTGCACAGCAGACCCGGCCCAACAGTGAACCGGTCTGGTTCACCTGAACCAGACCCATAAACTGTCTAGAATTGGTTCAGCCGCCATTTCTTCGTCCGATCTCGGAATCGAACGAAACCAGCGACATTTTGACCGGCTTGAAGAGACCCACTTGTTGAACTAGAATTGGTATAGTAATTTTACTATCTAGGATCCCTTTTTAGCCATGGGCCCGATCTAGTCAGTGCATCGTGGTTTGACCGTCAATTCTCCGTCCGATCTCGGAATTGGACGAAACCAGTGGCATCGTGCTCAGATCATCGATGTCGATGTATTGAACCTAGTTTGGGACCCTAGAGACCCTTTTACTCTATTGAACTGATCATATACCGGTTTTTACCGGTTTGACCCTAAAAACTCCAACCGAAGTCGGATTCGAGCGAGACCGGATCCCATGGGTCCCTCATCCCTAAACCAACCTTTTTAGAACCCTAGTTTGAGTAATTTATGGATATAACAACTTATACCTTTCAAACCATGATGGTCAGTTTCTCCTTCGACGGTACACCGGACCAATAGGCGTGAGGAGCGTGGACTACCGAGCTATTCTCCAGGTGAACATGATTAATTCTATTCTAGTTAGAGTAGATTGTAGTTGTATCTGTAAAATAATAAATAAAACTGTATATGGCATAGTATGTCCAATGCATGCAGGCGGGAAACCGGTACTGCATGTGGGAGGTGGGAATACTATCCCTTGCCTCTGAATAATCATGCATGTAACACTTTGATAGCTGTAACGGTGATTGACTCAACCTTGATTCACACTAGGATGCATGCAAACCAGTAGATACTTGTACTGATTATTTATTAATATTCTGTTGAATGAGTGTATTTGGTGATCATGGGTCGCATGGTGCAGTCCAGTTGCTATTGAGCGACGAAGACTGGTGGTCTCGGTAGAGAGACCCGTGGTCTCAATGGAGAGACTGGTGATTGTACTTCCTCAGTTGAGGTTCTCTTCCCAGAGGGAAGACTCACTACTCACGGGCATGAGTAGGGGACCCGAGTGCACAGGATGGGAGGTGAACCACTGCCTGTGCATAATCCGAATCAAGTAGGTAGGGTCACAGGGTTGGGCAGGCGGTAAAGCCCTTAGTGGCCTAGTAGTCCACCCCTGGGTAATGACCCCGAAAAGCAAGGTGGGCGGGAGTGCCCTGTGGTGAAAGACCAAGCCCCCTTATGGCCATATGGGTATTTCTGGCTCTCCAGGTACACTTGGACCCAGGTTTTGTTGGCAGACTCAGTTAGAAAACTGCCGGTTCACTTTAGGAGTAGGTAGAACTAACCTTCGGTGATTAGTTGCATACTTTTAATATGGATGCTTATTTGTCTTACATTTACTAGTTGTAGTTGTACCATAGTAGAACTGCCATATTAGCTAGCTGAACTATCTTATTTACAATATATGTATATATATGTTGTCGCCCTCGTAGACTTCTAGAAGGGCAGGGTATGACTATTGTTTACCCTAGCTAGTTTAGGGTTAACGGTTCACTGAGTTTACCTAGTAAACTCACCCCGTTGTTGCACACTCTTTTCAGGTATCATAGATCCTTCTCAGGCGCTTCCTAGAGGAGCTTGATTAGCTATCGAGGGAGGATATTAGAGTTGTTAACTAGTTTTATTATTTTCAGTTGATTATGTAATAACTGTTGAACCATGTTTTAGATGCTCTGAATAATGCCAGAATCAGTAATATTTCTTTGGTAGGCTTCTCCTCAAAGCCGTCCCTCATCAGCTAGTAAGTAGTTAATGATAAGTTAGTAATAAATGACTAAATAATAAAATCAATCTCGCAATCTTATAACATTGACTTACTCTTAAAACCCCATTACCCCCGGGTTTGACTGGTTTACCCTTGTAGTCAGATCCGGGGCGTGACACGGTACCTCATCGATGGATCTTTGAGTGCATCCATCTGACGAGCCTTCTCCTTCTACGAAACCCTACGCGAAGAAGACGAATTGTCATCCAATGGCGCAAGCGAGGGAGAGAAACGAGAGAGGAAAGGAGAAGAGAGCTAGGGAGAGATCTAGGGAGGGGGGGTTCAGTTTTTCATCATCTATGGCCGGCCCCCCTTAGTCCCTTTTATAAGGCCGGCCTATCCCCTTGGATAAGGCTCCAAGGGGATAGGTTTGATCCCCTAAAGATCTCCCTAAAAATCTCTCTTTATCTCTCTTCTCTTTATCCGTTTTTCCTACTTTTAGGGCTTGTTTTGACCAATTCAAAACCCCTATGTTTATCCCTATGGCCGGCCCTATCACTGGGGATTCTCATCCCAAGAATATAGGGGCCGGCCCTGCATGGGTCTCCCACAGCTAGGGTCGATCACTAGTGAGGCTTGACAGTGTGCGTTTTTACCAAAACGCCCTAATGCCTCAAATTGACCATTTCTAGTGTCTGAGACTTAGCGACTCTTCCTTAAGTGATCTTGACAAGTTATTTTACGATTAACTGAGGTCATCGGAGGGTGCCCCTAATAAAGTCAACCAGTCAACTCATAATATTTTCCAGTGTATCGCACCTATGTAGCAAAGTTCATTTATGGCGAGGGATAACTACATGCGTCTCTGCACTAACCTAGGGTTTCCCCTTAGGGCACACACGTAGCTACGCATCTACCGTGCACTAGTGCAAAGCACTCATGGAGCGTAGGCTTGAACTTCTCGCTTCCTCTTACTGCGTCCTGTGTTTCGAGGAGATGGTACAAGGACCGTACACAATGTGGATAAGGTGGAACCTTTAGGGACTAGGGTTCATGGCTTCCAACTCAGACTCGATCGACACACTACCCGAGTGTATCATCGATCCTCTGAGTCTGAGTTAATTTGCGTGGCCACCCAGAGTGCGACGCAGACTACACTCCAATTCTCCCGGACTTACTATGTTCTCCCTCATACCCCTGCTCTCTGCTTAGTATGGTAAACCCGTTGTCCCTCCATCTGGTGTCATGATGCAACTCGAGTGGTGAAAAATACCGTCAGACTCGAGTGCTCATATGACTCGATTCCTTCCAGGTTGACCACATACATCGTACCTCCGATTACTCTGACGAACAACCGGATCCGTCACCAGTCCAACTGATGACCACCTGGCCAGGGTTTAATATGACGTAGGTTAGACCAAGGAACGCACCTCCCGTTAAGGGTGTGGATAGCCTGTAGGAGTGACACGCTGATGCAATACCAGCCGGGTAACCCAGTACACAGTGGTTTTGGATCACTGCATCCGGATTCTCATATATTGGTGCGCCAAAGCACCACACAACTGGTTAGTCCACCGGACTTGGTTCCTCAGGGTTTAGGACCGTTTTACCCAAAACAGAAACATGGCTTAGTGCACCGGTGTCTGCTCACCGATCTGTGCACCGTGTTGGTTCCGTTCGGCCACAAACATTGTGCCTGGTAATGACCGTGGTGGAGACACCCACGCTTTGTCATCCCAACAGCTTATCCTGATAGGACGACCAACCCTAATCAGAGCTGCGAACTTATTTAGGTCACATTGGACCAGTCCCTTGAGTCTCTCACTCAAGTGGATTACCATGTAGCCATGACTCTCTGTTCTGTAATCAGAACTCGTACTAAGGTACGTACCAAGATGCAATCTTATACTATCAACCATACATAGCTAAATTATAGTTTTTACGAGCTGTAGACCTCACTAATTCTAAAATCGCTAACGCCTAACAGTGAAACCCGCAGTCCTGCCTGGGGCCCATGAAGATGATAGTGGGACCAATAGCCCTGCTTGGGGTCCATGAAGACAACAGTAGGACCCGCAGCCCTACCTGGGGTCCACGAAGAGGATTGTGGGACCTGCAGCCCTGCCTGGGGCCACGCATATTGTCTGGGTTTTGGTGAATCCCCTATCGGGTATTTACCAAAACCCCAGATATGCCTGAGAATATTTTTGAAATATTCCCCACAAATCAAACCCCTATAAATAGCCAACCTTGTAAAAATTTCAAACGACACTCCCACTTTCTGTTTTTCAAAGCTCCCTGAGCCTTTTAGTCTTCAGACTCTCAAGCCTACTCTACCCTCTGTCTACTTATAGAAGCACTCCTTGGCCTATCGAGAGTAGCCTTACTTTTTATACAGAGATAGTGGATTCCAAGATTGTGTCTTATCGCACAGAGACGTAAGCTTCAGTCGAACTCCGTCATTACACCATGTGTCAACTCTCTCTCTTTCTCTCTCTCTCTCTCTCTCTCTGTGTGTCTCTCTCTCTCTACTCTACAGTGTTAGCGTGACAGCTCATCGCTTCATAACGCGTCACATCCCAAAGGATTAAACCTTCAATTGATTGTTGGAGGAGGGTTACTTATGACGATCAAAATCCTCCCCCATAGTTTGGCACCGTTTGTGAGATTCAATCCTATCAACTTGCGATCTACGTGCTTCCAAGCTCCTTCGGTCAAATAGCAACTACTGATTGCCCGAACAATCCGACTGTCTCTATCGCTACACCTAAATGGCGAAGACACGACCAATGGACCAGCTTGAGGAAAGTAACATGCACCCAAACGCCCAGCATCCGACGACTCGCTCAATGAATTATCGGTTCATAACGTGTCAGCACCCTGAGCAGCAACCCGCTATTGATTCAAGGATTCGCCAGTCGGTTGATTGCGCCACTTAGGCTCAACCTCGACAATCTCCTCAGCTTGCTGACCCGACTCTTCAACGCCAAGGGAAAGCACACGCCTCATCTGTCGCCAACCCTCAGGCGACGTACCAGATTACAAAGCTTCCGCAAAAAGCAAAGGGAGGAAGAAAGAGATGGGCAGCTGAGGAGACCCGACGAGCCATTGCCTGAAGAGGAAAGCTTCCGCATAAACCAAAGGGAAGAAGAAGGAGATTGGCAGATGAGGACATGCGTCCTGTTTTAGCGTGAAAGAGAGTATTTGAAGACACCGCCCACGTTCCATGATTGATGAAGTCGGATCGACACCATAATCTAAAGCGTCGAGAAGGGGGGGCAATGGTTGACGTGTGACGACCAAGATCCAATAGCCAAGAGCCAAGACTCCTGAGGCTGGAATGCCAAGATGGATAAGGTGAGGTGAGGTGAGGTGTACAAGGCCATGAGTTAGCTCCACATCCCCTGGAGAGAAGGAGATCATGAGCTACTTATATAATTTCCCCTCCCAAACATAGAAGACGCGTTCTAGGTGATTTGATAGTAACCACGCTAGTGCAAAACCTTGAGGTTGAGGGTTCGATACCCAATAGACCAATAGAAGATAATATCTTGTGTTTGGGGACTCACCACCTTTCCTGCCAAGACGCATTTTAAAATTGTGCGCCGCTACGGATTTCGTAAGAACTCCATAGTTAAGCATGCTCGGGCGAGAGTAGTACCAGGATGGGTGACCTCCCTGGGAAGTTCTCGTGCGGGCACGGGCAAAGCGAATAATATCTTGTGTGTTTGGGGCGGATGTTATATGACGGTTCAGCCGCCTCGACGGACGGGATCCCTATTTACGCATGATGGGATCATGGTCCCACGATAGAAGTTCGAGAGGGGTAGTGATGATTACCCATCATGTCCATGAGCCGCCGATCTGGATTCAGGGCATGTGGCGAAAACCTGATGATGAAGGAGACTTTCAGGCCATGGTCTCTAGCCACAAGGACCAAAATGGGGCTTTTATAGAAGGGGTTTTCCAATGCGCCGTCCAAATAATGACACGTGTACAATGCAACTACCTAGCTCGACTCGACCTAAAGATCTGGAGCGTCGGACCAGTCGGATCGGATCTGACCCTGTCCAACCCGGCCTGCGGGCTGTGTATAAGCTTTGGAGAAGGATCAAGCTGACTTGAGCTCCCTGATGGGAACCAGGTCGAGGAATAGGTCGGGCAGGTTATGGACCTACCCTGACAACCCAGATCCCCGAGAAGACCGACCTGATTGGCGGCAGAGAGCCGCCTCCAGGTGAGGAAAGATCGGAGGACGATAGTAACGGCTAGGAGACCTCGGTGGACTTTCAGGGGTTTGCCAGGTTGGCCGATTCCGATGATATCTCATCCGTTAGGATCGTCGGTCACCCTGACTGATCAGGGGCCCACGATCTATGGAAGCATAGAATGAAATATATGAAAGGCGTTCGATCGTAAAGGATCTGTCGTAGTTATCCCGAGATTCTCGGAGGAAATCTCGCATACGCACGTTTAGAATACGCACATGTATGAAGTCTGTAAAAGAACTCCGTACCTTTATGGGTAGGTAATTAATCTATCGCTCCCAAATCCTAGACCATGCTGGTTGTTGCTCCCTACCCTGACTTGAGCATCGGAGGGTCCTTGCCTCAAAGGTGAGCTTTAGTCTTTTTGCAAGTACCATGGGAAGAAGGTGGAGATGATCTTGCTCCATCTGACGATCGGGTGTGGCCGACGGGATTCCCCCTCCCCACACACACACACACACATACCTTCCACACGGCGGTAGGAACACACTTGGTGTGTACAAAGTGAAGTAAGGAGAAACAAAGTGGAAAGAAAAGAAAAACTTAGACCTAAGAAGTAACTAAGGTAGAAGGTGAACTAGATCTCTTTCGAGACCTTAGATGTATGCTTCTAAGCCTAGTAGATCTTAAAGATTCAAGGTACAAAGACCCCCAAAAGGATATATCAATATCTAGGTATTGGATGACACATTAGATCCTTCACTAAACTTTAACCTCTCTTACTTGTATAATCATAAGGAGTTAGAAGACTCTCAAGTGACCATGCAAGTAGTGAGTCCAACCCCTATAGTTTTGAACTAGGATAGAAGGTTAAAGAGAGGAGAAGAAGGAGAATAAGATAGGAGATGGAGTTCAAAGGTGAACTCACTAAAACCTTCAAACTCTTCTAATTCTTCTTCTAAAACAAGACTCTTTATTAGCTGAAGGGTGAAGGAGTGGGCCATTTATAGCCCAAAGGAGCCATTAGGTGGATGGCTGAGACCAAGAGATAGATCCTTATCTTTAAGGGTCTGTCTCGGTCATGTCATATGCATGACTCTATAGTCGTGCGCACGATCAACACGTGGCACATTGTGGTAGATTGAGTCAACCGACTCAAGTCTTCCAGACTATTTTAAGTCAAGTCGTGCGCACGATCGACCATGTGTCAACGTGTTATAGGACCGCCCCATGTGGGGCTAAGGTGGATATCAAATTGTGTGTGGCCGACTAGGATCGTGTGCACGACTTGTGAAAGTCGTGTGCATGACTTTAGCCTAACAGAACACCAATTTGAGCAAAAATAGACCAAGGCAAAGTAGTACACACGACTGTGAAGTCATGCGTACGACTTTAGTCTCACAGAGAGGACCATATTCCCACCTCTTGACTAAGCCACTGTTGTGTGCACGACTTTAAAAGTCATGCACATGACTAGCCTACAAAGCATACAGTTAGTGTAGGGCATCGGCCATTGTTCCGAGCGAGGTAAAACGTTGAAATCTAACGTACCAATGTGGTTATTTCTTGTCTAAAATAGATGCTCATACATCTTTAATATTTAAACCGAAATGAACATGCATGTAAGTACTAAAACGATAAAAAGATCGAACGAAACTAAGTGACATGTGTGTTAGCTAGTCAACATCCAAACCCTAGCTAATCACCAAAGCAAAAAGCCTTATCCCAAGGAGTTAGATACGTACCTTTCATGCCTAAGCATGTTGGAAAGGATGATAGTAGTGGATTTGATTGTAACGGTACATCTTTATCACAACAAAGTCAAACCTACTCTACCCTCCTGACTTTCGCTTGCAGCTACTCACTATACCAGTAAAGTAGGTTTGTTTTAAGTCGCTAAAAACTAATGGCAACATAAGAAAACCGAACACATGGCACAGGCAGGCAGTCCAGCAGAACACAGGGTACAAGAGGTTCGACAAAGTGCAACCTGGCATAGGGCGCAAGAGAATCAACAGAGTGTAGGACGTAGGTTATAGATGGATTGGCATAGCACAAGGCGTATGCAGGATGATAGAGTGCATGGCGCAGGCGAGCATATAGAGTGTATAGCGTAGGCGGACTGGCAAAGCGCAAGAAGTGATCACGCAGAACGCTGACTGACGTCGTGGTGTGTCGTCAAGAAGAGGAGCCACCGAGTCACTGCAATAGGAAGCGCACCGGGGTCGAGAAGAGGGCGACGTTGTCGTGAGAGAAGAAACGGCACACAAGAGGACCAAGAGATCGGGCCGGTGTCATCGTCGAGCACCATATTTGCTTTATAGAGAAAAGGCCAGATCCCGCGGAGAAGGTGCAACAGCTTTCCACCAGATCGAGTAGTGCAAGGACTCAGAGGAGGCGCGGCTCGTAGAGAGATAGTGAACGCACATGAACAAAGCTATTAATTGCTTGATCGTAGACCTCGAGAGAAGAAATCACCAGAAAGGAGTCACTGCCATGGGCAGAGGGTCATGCCAAGGACCAGAGGGGCAACTCTTAGCCAGTCTGAATGATGCCAGAGAAGAGAAGGCTGCCTGAGGATAGATCCAGCCGATCTGCTAGCGGTCGCCAGAGGAACATCGCCGATCGCGAGAGAAGGGCATTCTTCATCCGCATAGAGCAGAGGCAAAAGAAGAGGCTATCGCTGGTGCTCGTGAATTGAGGTTCTCACGACTGGAGGAGAGGTGTTGTGAATGATCTGGCCCAGATCCACAAGAAGCAGAGGAGGTGCTACCAGAGATGAAGCCAATAAGATGCGTCCGGTAACGAGAGATGATGCATCGGTGGAGATCTAGAGACGGCGACCAAGGAGGTCGAGGCCAACGAAGCACAGAGGGCGGAGGGTAGAGACCATAAAAGGAAGAAGAATAGAACTTGGGCTCGGGTCGGATCCCCAACAGGATCGCCACTTAAGGCCGAGTCAGGTTGTGTGACTTGAGTTTGACTTCATATAACCTAGTTCTGAAACAACAGTCCGATCCAGAGAGATGGCTAAGATCTAATTCTCCATGCAGCTAGGGTTGGAGGAATAGTCCCCCACCACTTAGAAGATGGAAGGAGAGGTCTGGTCCTCCCCTTGACGCATAACACGTCGGATCTGGGGGAGGAAGCTGGAGTCCGATAGGGGCTGTGAGCTCCAGTGTCGGATCTAGAGGAGGAGGCCAGTGTATACATGCCGAGGGTCGATCAGGATTGAGAAGAGGAGGCCGACATGTGGCTGTCGATAATTGCTTCGCATGTCAAGGGACGATCTGGATCAGCAAGTGGCCGTTGAGGTCTGTGGGCGCACACCGTACATGAAGGAGGCGGTGGATGATCAACCATGGACACATACAATGCGAGGACATGACATGCAAGGACACCACATGACCGGGACACACGTGGAAGGGACATACAGATGGCGTCGAGCTTCGAATCTCTTCAGGCGCAGGGTTATCGACTCCGGATCTCGTTAGGCGCAGGGTCGGGCAACGTCAAGGATCTAGAGAGACGAATTGAATGATAGTATGAGATCCATTGAGCTTGATCGGATAGACCAGTGGCATGCGATCCGATGAGGTAGGCTGACCAGCAGATCAGTCTGGCATTACTCGCGACCAGAAGAAGGCCGGTGGCAACATGAGGGTGGCGGGCTGAGACCGCAGGGAGTAGGCCAACGGAGGAGGAGGAGATCGCGGGATCACGCACGCGGGATCACAATGGGCGCTGGAAAGAGGAGACTGACTGAGGGTTCTAGTCAACGTCTAGCAAGGGTTGGATCTCGAGTGGCTGAGAGGAGGGCATGATCACTGTTCATCATTGAGAACGTAGAAGGCAAAGGACGGGAAAAATACAATATTACTACTCCCAACCTCCTCGAGTTCGTCGGCAGCGATCGAGGGGGCCGAGGCCGAAGGGAGAACTTCGAAACCCTAAGTTGATTCTGATATAATACTACGAAGAGAGAGAAAGTGAGAATAGGGTGTTGGGGAGAAAACTCCTTGTATTGATCTATTTATATAAAACTACCACTCCTTATATAAGGAGAGAATGCACACCATTACAATTCCACTATCAAGGTGGGACTAATAGTAACACTATATCTAATAAGCTGAATTGGAAAAACCTTCGAGCTGAATAGCATTTGTCTTTTGCTACCTTATTGCTTCGCTGCACTTGCTTACGGCCCAATCGTGGCTTTGACACATCGTCCAAAAGAAGGGGCATAATGGGCAAGTGCAGTTCGATAGCAAGTACAATCTCTATTGTGTCTTTTTTTTTCTTCTTAAAATCAAGTCAGCCCACGATTGAGCCGTAAGCAAGGGTAGCAAAAGAATAGAGTAGCAAAAGAGAAATATTATTCAGTTTGAAGGTTTTTTCGATTCCGCTTAGTACGATTGTCGTGGCAGCGTACACCAGTTGTGAACTGCCACGTTAGTTGTGCTGAGCGGAATCAGAAAAGCCTTCGGGCTGAATAGCATTTCTTGGTAGCAAAATGCTCTTGGATAAATGGAGCTACGGAGCTGAGAACCTCGTAGCATTTCCAATCCGTGAAAATTTTCAGTCAATTCTGCGTGCCTTTCAACAGTCGGGCCCATTGCCCGGATCCTATCAATACGTCTAGGTCATAGGATGAGCCCATGGGGGATGCCACCACCCTTGGGCGCTGCCCACCACCTATCGCCGCCGTCCAGCCACCACTCCCATCGGCCTCATCCACTGCGGCCTCTGGCGACCACCTCTTCTGATAGCCGACCACAACCGCTGTTGGCGACCACCCTTGTCGACCACAAGCCACCTGCCGCCTTTGACAACCACCTCTGCCTCCGACAACCACCTTTGCCAACAACTGACCACCCGCCGCTGCCGGTGACCACCCCTGCTAACCACTAGCCACCCACCGCCCAGCGCCAGCAGCGACAGGTAGTGGCCAGCAATCAGCATGGGTGCTTGCTAGCTGCGGCGATAGCCGGCGGGGACGGTGACTGCGGCGGCGACAGGTTGTGGGTGACAACCGGGGGGTGGTGGCATCCCCCCATGGGTTCATCCCATCACATAGATCGTGATCGTTGATTTTTGGATCACCACAAGTCGCTCCCTAAATCATAAGTGACCGAAAAGGGAGACGATCATCAGTGGAGAGGAGTCGAACCCCTCTATTCGGTTGCTCCCATCCGTGGGATCAGGATTTAACGGTGCAGATCAATTTTCAACTGGTACACCGTTCAAAGCTTGTTGCTGCAATGGGGCGGTGGAATATACCTGATGGCCACGTGATGGACGGACTCGACAAATTTTGACCCTAGGGCAGGGGGTTGGTCCCGTGCATGTTACAAGTAGGTTGTTGCTGACTACCAATAGGGCTTTAGCTTGGGCAGGCCAACCCGATCCTAACCCGAATTTGGGCAGGAATGGATTGGGATTATATATGTATAAGTTGGGCTTGGATTGAAAAATTCCAACTCGGCCTTAATTCGGTTGTGATTGGGCAGAGGCTTAGGGCAATCCGACCGAACCCAAAACCTAACCATTTAATAAATAAATAATATAATGTAATATGGAATTGGTCTGATAAGAGAATCCATCAATTTGATCATCCGTCGAATACAAGTTAAAGTCGTATTGTGGCAGAACTATAATGGATATTTATCCCGCTTCTAATGGCCACCGTTGGATGGGTATTCATCCATCTAACAATGGCCCGACGGGGCCATCATCCAAATAAGAATGCAAATAGCTGCTTTATGTTCTGGACTATCACAAAGGAACTATTACATGCCGATTATTTCTCCACAACAATGTTGAAATCGGCCAACCCACCCTGCACAACCCGATCAACCAGACCAACCCGACGGATTGGTCTTGGGCTAGGATAGTTCAACCCTGCCTTGGATTAGTTTGGGCTTGGGCAGAGGATTTAACCTACTGGATTGGGCCTGCGTTGGCCCATCAACCCACTCGAGTTGCAAAAATTAAAGAACAATACTCTGCTGTCGGTGATTTATTGGTCAAACCTTTGGCAAAAATATATAAAAAAGAGGGTTACTTGTTCACATCTTATTATTGATCAAACCAATGGCATCAACCACAGAATACTGTTCTCTTCCCAAAGAAGAAGTCAGCAAATTATCCAGGGGATTAATTAATTACTCACCTAACAATCTTTACAATATTAGTTACAAGACCTTTACAAAAATCATTGCAAATCGACTGAAGCCTCTCCTCAACAACATCATCTCTCCCAACCAAAGCGCTTTCGTGGCAAATCGGTAGATCTCTGACAATGTAATTATCTTTCAGTAGATAATTTAAAAATCAGGAGGGGGAAGACGGGTTATTTTGCTCTGATATTGGATATGGCCAAAGCGTACGACAAATTGGAATGGAACTTGGTGACAAAGGTGTTGGAAATCCAGACAACTAGTTCTGAATTGCGTCTCTTCTTCGTCTTTCTCCGTATTGATCAACGGGAGCCCGAACGGTCATTTTTATCCTACTAGAGGTATCAGGCAAGGTTGTCCCTTCTCTCCGTATTGATCAACGGGAGCCCGAAATGCTCCTACTATATCCCATCTAATATTCGCTGAAGACATTATTATCTTCGGGGAATGTTATGTTCTTCTGAGGAAATTTACACAATCCTGGATTGCCTTCAAAACTTCTGCAATTAGTAGCTTATGACAAATTATAAATTTCAACCAATCCTCTATCTGGTTCACCAAGAATACTACAGCTCATAAGCAAGAGGAGATCATATCTCCACACACTGACAAGAAATCCAGAAGAAGAAGGGATTGGAGGTACCACAACCAGTGACAACACAACACCGCACACCAGCGGAAAACCCGCAAACCACCGCACCCCGGTGGGCATACATAGAGAAACTCTAACCAAGGGGATTTGGGGATCACTAACAAAGCAAAACCAAACACAAAAAAATAAAGGGTTATTTTGACTTTGCCCCCCAAAATTTGCCATGAATTAGACTTTACCCCCCATATTTTCATTAATTAGACTTTACCCATCAAAACTAACTGTTCCGTCAGATCACCCCCCAAAAACTTTATTTCTTTTCCGTCAGCTCACCCTTTCTCGTAGATGGTGAGTTGACAGAACAGTTAGTATTGGGGGGTAAAGTCTAATTAATGAAAATATGGGGGGTAAACCCTAATTCAAGGCAAAATTTGGGGGGCAAAGTCAAATTAACCCAAAAAAAACCACCGGACCACCCTCGGCACCGGGGATGGCTACCTCCACCAGCAGATTGGAACCTTGAAAAGAGGAGACACTTCCAAACCACGAACCGTCGCTGATCCTTCCTCCACTGCCACGTGCCACCAGGATCTGCACCACCAAGCAAAGGAGGGGGCACTGCGACCCCTTCGGAACATCCATCGCCGACGGGCCAGGGTCCAGGACAGCTACCCTTCCAGAACATCCGCCATCGACGGACCATGGCCCAGCCAATGGATTAAAAAAACGCTTAGACCCCTGGTCGAGAACCACCAAAATCACCCCTATTTACAGGGGGGAACCTAGATCCACACCGGAGAGAGCTTTCGCATTGAAATCCCGGCCCACCCAGCGTCGCCGGTGGCGAAGACCGAAGGGCCAGTGGGGAAGTCACCGAAACCCTAACCAAGAGGGGAAAGGGGGAAAAGAGTGGGGTGCTCAAATCAGCATACAAATCCTCTAGCCATGAAGCTTCAAATTCCAATGATACTAGATTTGATTCGATCTGGGAAAATCAAAATAATCCCCCTTAAATTCTTATGTTTATGTGGAGATTAATTTCAAACTCCATTCCAACTAGAGAGATCCTATCAAAGAGTGTCCATATCGTTGATCATAACTGTGTTCTTTGTGGTCATTAGGAGGAATCTTCAAATCGTCTTTTTCTTCGAGTGCCCTTTTACTGTAGCAGTCGGGTTCAGATCATCTCTTGGAAATGATTTGAGAAGCTTATCATGATCATTGATTCCTCCTAATGATAAGCATCTCGGGCGTGTCGCCCTTAACCCTCCCCCCTTCCCTAACTGCCAAGCCCTCCTAGGGATCCGAACTCCTACGCTGATGCAGTGAAGTCCTCGGGTTCAAGGGCGGCGACGATGCGAGCACCTCCGATGAGGAGATTCACGGGAGCCTTCGGATCCAGGCGGCGTGCCATCGGTGCGACGAGAGGGACCATCTCATCGCCGATTGCAGGAAACACCCTTGCCTGCTTAGCCTGCGGTAAGGTGGGTCACACCTCCTTTCGCTGCGGGATGGATCGGCCACCAGTGGCCTCCTATTTTGGATCCTCGACGTGCTCGGGCCTCGGGGCGTCGGTCACTCTTCACGACGACCTGCAGTGTGAGTGTGAAGAGATGATGGAGATTCTGTCCAGATCTGCAGTTTGCCGCTCAGTCACTGCGACAGAGCTCTCCGGTCACCTCCGTCAGGCTTGGCAAGGATCGTGGGCCTGGTCGGTGCAGGAGATCAGCGATTGTAAATTCCTATTCTGGCAATTTCTGGAGATCGAGATCAGGCACAGGGTGCGGGACTTGGGGACCATCTTGGTCTCATCTCGGCAATGGGACGAGCTTAGCGGGGCAGTTAGCAGGCAGAGGAGAACAGCAGTGAGAGTTACGATCTTTGACCTACCTTTCGACACTTGGGGCAAGGATTCCAATTGGGAGCTGCTGGGACCCTACAGCCAAGTCCGGCAACGTTTCAATATCCACCCCCTCGATAACTCACCGCCGCTTCTACCAAGCCACGCTCATCCTATGAGCCGATCCTGGTCCCCCCTTCGTTCTAGTTCTATCACAGTTGCTACCAATATTTTCAAGGTGCGCCTGAACACCCAGGTTCTAAGAACCTTAAATTTCAGCATATAACTAAATTATGAATGAATGACGCGGTGCATGTATTTATATATGTGTGATTCCTGGTGTGCTGGTATAGTAAGGACCCTAATTCTAGTATGAGCTAGATTAGGATGCCTATATAAATATTTTAATTAATAAGTATATATTTATCCTTTTGAATCAGACTTATCAGATTATCTCCATTTCTGGTTTGGTTTCTTGTAAACCCTAGAAATGTTTTACGATACGTTTGCTCATATCTCCGAGACCTTCGATTTGACGCACCTCGCATGCCAAACAGATAATTATATAAAAAGTTACGACAGTAGATAGTTTCGGAAAAAAATTCTTGCATTATGATCAATCGGGTAGTCGAAACCCTATGAAATCATATCAGTCAGTTCGTCTCGTTATAACTTTTTTAACGGATATTTTTGAAAATTTTTTATTTAAGGGTTGTACACCGATGTCTAATTTTGTTATTTCTGAAATATAGATTAATCGGATGACTGAAAACCCGACCAAACCTGAACCATTGGTTACGTGCCGTCGAGAACTTTTCGACGGCCGGTACCAAACAAAAATCGGACTTACGGTTTGAAAATTAATGCCGGTTATCATTTAAATTCTCTCAAACCTTTGTACCTTGCATGTCGGTGCAAGACCGGACCGTGGAAGTTGTGTGAACCTTGTAGGCACCCTACTGCCCCAAAATTCATAAGGACCATCAGATGATCTTAAGTTCGATCATAGGCGTCCACCCGAGGTTCCCCTATGCCCCTAAAATAATGTTTACACCGTTAGGATGCAAAGGGAACGAGATGGACGTTAGAGATGGGATCCTCTCTCATGGCCCCACCAAATAATACTCCCCCCGATGCATGGGAAATGAGATGGACGGTGGGGATGGCACCAGCCATCCTCCACACTCTACACCAAACTCCACAACGTCACGCTCGAGCCCAATTCCACATGTCCGGTCAAAGACAAGAGAGAAGGAGATGGGAGAAGGTGAGAGAATGAATGGAGAGAAATGGAGAGACAGGAGTAGAGAGAGAAAGAAAGAGAGGCGGAGCCAGGGATATCAGCCCCCTCCCTATCAACCCGTAAACCCAACTACCCCCGTCCCTCTCCCCCTCTCCCCCTCTCCCATCCACCACTAAAACCGAACAGCTAGATCAGAGGAGAGAGAGAGAGAGAGAGAGAGAGAGAGAGAGAGAGAGAGAGAGAGAGAGAGAGGGATGTGCAGCCGGTATCCCCTCCCCTCCCTTTCCCTGCGTTCGTACATCGGCGATCTACCCGAGCCGATCCCCACCGTCGGTGAGCCCTCTCTCCCTCCTTTTCCGTTTCCATCGATCCATGCGGCAACCCAGTGACCCGACTCGCGGACCTCGCCAAACCCACCACCACCACGGCCGTCCCGGCCGTGCGACACACTTGCAGCCCCCCTTGCATCGTCAGGTCCTCCATGGCCTGCTACAAGGCGGCCGGAGCAACCCACCTCCCTCCTCTTTTTCTGTTTCGGAAACCAATTAAACCGGATTTCCAAGCCGAACTCCAGAGTTCACCGCTCGGAACGGGGCCACCTCCGCCCAAACAGGCATCTTTCCGATGCACAATTACCAAAATACCCCTATCGTTGGATCAGTTGATTTTTTAGTCACTCAGGGATCCACTCGACGCTTAAGTCATGCCCTTCCAAAGGGCTGGTCCCACTTTCCTGGGGACAAGTCCCCATACACTAGACCTATTTATCACACGGATCCTCGTGCTCTTGATTCAATCGTCCCCTGTGGAGGGTGACCTGACCAATACCATAGTGCCAAACGCTATCGAATCTCCTATTGAGAGCAATTCAGTAATAGTGACTGTAATCTTCACCAGTCGATCCCTTCGTATAAGGTGACTCGGCCAACAGTCTAAGCATAAAACCCTATTCGTGCCATAATGGCACCTTGACCTAGTCACCGCTAGCCTTCTGTGGTTCTTACACACGTATCTGGTTTGTCGGTTTCCTAGACTAACACATGGAGTTCGATTGGTAGCACTCTACATCGGAGCATAAAAAGAGGAGCCCACTCAAAATTCAAGGCAAACCTCTACTACACTTAGTTTTAGGTCTTTAAGTTTAGGATTTTGATTATGGTATGTTAATCCATGTTTAAGCTGAAGGTTGAATTGCTATATAAATTATGTTACTATGCAAGGCTATTTAAGCTTGCATTGCACCATCCGAAATAGGGTTGCCATTATTCCATGTATAATTAACTCACGTATGATTTGGGGTCTGAAGACCCACACTTAATCATGATTCGATAGCCCAAGCCTTAAGTAGGATTTCACTCAATCGATCATGACTAAGGCGAATGATATTTGAATGATAAATGATGCAATGACGTGAACTAAGGTTATGACCATAATGATAAAACCTTGATTTAAGAGTAATCTACTACGTTAATTGATGATATAAGCATATAGATGACACCAAGATTTAGGATAATAACATAATGATAGAGGCTAAGATGAGAAATGATGATATAAGCATACTAATGATATTAGAATTAATAAATAATATATGAGTGATAGAGGATGCCATAATAAGAATTTAAGTTATGCAATCCACGAAAATGAAGGTATGTAATACATGAATATTTATATATGTAATCTATGAATCTTTAGAGTATTTAACACATGAGAGATTAGGTTTGAGATTCCTGATGTACAGAGGCTTGTAAGTCAGAATAATTAGATCGAGGATGAAATCCGTGATGATTAGAAGTTTGTAATCTATGATAAATAATGGATTGTGAATTTATGTTAATTAGAGTTAGATCAGTCCCCGGCAACGGCGCCAAAAACTTGATGCGATCTAAACTAATCCTAAATTGAGGGGTTAATTTGATTTAAATTATAACTCGCAAGTGCACGAATCGCTTTGTAGGAGCGGTACGTATTACGAGGTCGATCCCACAGGGATTGCTAATGAGGGAACTATCTAATCTAAGGTTATTAATCTATATATCTAAGTTACTTAATGAGCAATGTTGTTGATTTGGTTCTATGAGATTGTGAAAAAGTAAACTAATCAAGATTAAATCATGCAGATTAACGAATTAAGGTAATGCGGTGCAGTGTGGAAGTTCAGATATGGATGCGATATTCTAAGCCCTAGAATCCGCACAAGTAGCGATCTAAACTATACTTTTATATGATTTCCAGGATTCTCACGGAGATTCGAAGTCAATCTATCCCCGCGGAAGGTATTCAATAAGAAGCACAATTAGGGTGAACTAATGTAGTGATCTTTCTCGCTTCATAGGAATAAGATGGAGTAATTCTCCGTAAAATTCGTAGTGATAACAAAAGCCAAGACTATGTAATAATTCCCCGTAAAATTTTCCGTAATAACGAAGAATAAAACTCTGAAATCGACTTCTGTAAAACCCTGATAATACAGAGAATGAGTCGGACTTACTGCATGCAATTCCTATCAAGCTTTCATGAGATAAATAAGATCACATTATTTCATTGAACGAACGGAAATATGGAAATAGCACATAAAAACAGAGTTTAGATCTGACTACAGAGCTTCATCCAGGTCTTAGAATAGGGTGGTTAGCCTCGCATGGCCATGCGAGCGTTGATGACGGATGCTTCCTTCTTTTTGATGACGAATCCGGCAATGATGGCGTGCGGCTTCGAGAGCGATGGACGTGGCTCGGAGATGGTACGTGAAGATGGTGATGGTGGCTCCGGTTCGGTCGTCCAAAAGCTAGATGGCGATGAAGATGGAAGATGGTGGAAGATGGTGGAAGATGATGATGAGAGATGCGGGTTGTAGATGGCAGCCCCCCCTTTCTGTATTTCCCGAGGCCCTCCTACATAGGGTAGAGAGAGAGAGAATTTGACGCATGGCCGGTTGTGATTAGATCCAGAATAGGAAGGATTAGAGAGAGACGCACGAGGAGGCTTGGGTCGCGCATGGGTTTCTCAGAATAAAGGATGGTTGTGATGCATGCATGTTGGACGTGAAGGGTTCGGAGAGAAAGAGATAAAATCGGAAGGTCGGCAGATTTTTAGGAGGATCTGATCGGATGATTTAGAGAGAGAAAAACAAAGTGCAGATAAGGCAAGGAAGAGAGAGAGAAGTTCGGAATGGGCTGCTTAGCTCGGGTACAGCTGGGGTTTGTTAGAGTGGGTTTTTAGAGAGAGAAAAACAAGGAGAAGAGAGAGGAGATCGAACTCTGATCGGGTAAGAGAGAGAATAAGGAAAGAGAGAGAGGACGTAGAGAACGGGAGAGAGGGCTGCAAGTTCGGTGTGATCCGGTTTTGGGTTTTAGAGAGAGAGAATCAAGGAAAGAGAGAGAAAAACGGGAGGAGAGAGAGAAGTCCGGAGTTGGGTCTGTCGGTGCATAGGCACGCATGCATGCATGGTTCGATAGGTGGAACAGATGGTTGTGATGATGGGAGGGAGAGTGCTGGGTTCCGGTTTATGGTGGGTGAGCGAATGGGTGAGCGGCTGCCTGGGGTTTTAAAGGAGAGAAAATCTGGGCCGCTGGATGCCATCGGACGGCTGTGATGGTGGGACTGCGGACGGCTAAGGTAAAGGTGCCGATCAGGTGGTATGGAGATGGGCTTGGGTGCATGGACCGCTGTGATCGGGTCGAATGCATGAATGGGTTTATTTGCATGCATGCATATATGTATGGAAGGATGGGCAATCGGACGGCTGCGTGCGTTAGGTGGGATCGGACGGCTGGGTTTCGGTGAGAGCTTGGATGGTATCCATGCATGAGTGGAGATTAAGGGTTGTGATTTAGTTGGGTATAGAGAATGAATGGAGAAAGGGGGCTCGGTCGGGTACAGGGGCTGCATGCATGAGTAGTGCGTCGGTTAGGCTGGGTTCAGGTCGAATGGGGTCACATGGGAAACTTGGTTACCATCATCCGAATCCATCATCGCTCCTTTGCATTTATGTAGTCATCTTCTGATTGTATTCCTGCATTGCAGCGGCTTGTTACAGTCTTCCCTCTTCTGAATCATTGCAGTTATCCGTTTTCCAACATTGTTCTTCAGACAGGCCTCCAAACGAGCTGTACAGTCTCCATCAGATTGCCGTGAGAATATCCACGGCTTGGTCATAATGCTCTTGAGCTGAATGCATCGATAACCGGATCAATTCCCTGAAAATCACACATGAAATGACGTCCATAAGGTTCCGGGGCATTAATCGATAAAATGATAATTTGGATTATCAGGCAGTATAACTATCATGCATGATGTATATGAGAGCGAACCAATATGCATGCCGTTGGGTTCGTATGAGAGTCTACTATATCGTGGGTGCAAAGAAACTAATGCAGTTTACGTGTATTATGAAAGTTTTACGTAGCAAACTGACGATATATGCTTGAGAATAATGGGATAATTAGTACAAATTGGCCGCTCAACACACCCCCAAACCTAAATCTTGCTCGCCCTCGAGTAAGAAAAGAAAAATAAACAAAGTAAATGACAAAATAAAAATTCCTAACTCACTTTCGCAGGAATCGCGATTGCACTTAGCATGTGCAACAAGCCGTTAAACCCCTAGGTTATCCCAGTGGACGAGTTTTGTCTCGTGAGGGTTTGCAGCGAATCTACCCACAAAATTTAAACTTTTTTTTTTTTGAAAATATAAATAAGAAATAAGAAAAGTCGGTTTCATAGAATAATTAAAAAGTACTCAAAAATAGAATTTCTAAGGCACAAGACTCACAAGGTATCTAGCCCAAGCTTCGGCTTTCGAAGTAAGCACTTTAGGTTCTAACTATTAGTTTCCCGTTAGAAAAGATCAAGGTCAACTATGCTCGAGTGCACGGTGCTGTCTGGGCAAAACACAACTGGGGGTTTGGTTCTCTACATTTATAACATTCTAACAGTCTCCTAGAACGGTCAAAGTCGACCTTAGAACCTGAGTCAAAACCAGCTAATCTAGACATGCTAGTGAGAGTTGTGGATATTCACCTTAATACCTTTCGGCTTTATATGTGATATTCCAGTTTCCCCACATTGTTTATAGCGACGGCTTTCACACTATTTTTTTTTCTCTTTTTTTTTTCCTTTTTTTTTTTCGGTCTCATTTTTTTTTTCTGGATCTAATTATATATCCCTTCCTAACTTGTACTATGCTAGCTGCACTCTATGCCCATGACACGCTGCCAACGCTCTCATGAGTTAGGTAGCCATCCTCATGTTGCCTTTATATTTGATTCACTCTGCATCCATAGGATCATTCTCATAACCCTATCGACCAGGCTTCACTCATATTAGGGCATACAGGTTAAGACTTTTACATAATTAGGTCCTAGACCACGCTAATAGGTAGCCCTTTCCGCTATACCTTAGAATTCACTGGTCGCTTTTCTAATGATATTTTTTCAAACAAAGTGAACTAGATCCGCATGGTTCATCAGGACTCCAAGTGACTATTAGGTGATATGAAAGTTTTGAATCTAGACCCTAGAGGTGTAAGCCAGATGTGAAGTGAAAAGTCAAGTCTAGTTTGTTTTGACAATCTCTAAAAGGCTACTAAAGGTCAGAACCATATTAGACATACTTTTTCTAGCTGATCCTTGGACTCTGTACCTTGATTACCAAGTACCTTATAGTCATATTCGAGTACGATAAAATTAGACTATAAAACCTGAAATAAAGGTAAAATATAAATATAATAATTTTTTTTTTAAAAAGAACAAAAAGGACTGCAAAAGTAATACGATAAGAAACTAAAGTATGAAAAAGAAAATAAAAATATGCAAATGCAAATTCCTATAGATTTCTATACGGACGCTGTAGTTTTGATAGGGGACTACAGACTAGACACACATACACAAAGATGTATGTGCCGAGCTGTCCCACTACAACGTGAGTTGATGCATTATTATTAAAAAAACATTTTTTTTTTTGGTTTTTTTTTTTTTTAAATTTAAAATAAGAACATAAAAATTTTGTAGAAATTAGATGCATACAGGATTTTACAAAAATATACATCACACCCCCAAACTTAAATTAGACATTGTCCTCAATGTATGAATTATACATGCTCAGGAATTAGATGATAGCATTATATGAAAGTATTTTTGAAGGACATATATATAAAATGAAAGTACGAAGTTTTAAGGATGTATAATACCTTAAAAGTGTTTTGTATGATAGCTTCCTGCAAAATGTCAGTGCCACAAAGAAAAAAAAACAAAGCGACTAAACAGACTAATAAAGAGGAGCAAATGCTAATAAATAAAGAAAAATTAACTGCTATAATACAAATATGTTTTTCAGCAGATGGAATTTTTAAAAAGAAAAGAGAGTAGTCATCCATCGAGAAATTATATTCTATAGTATACTTTGGGTATATTTCTGCTTGAATCTTCTTTATTCTATTAGGATTCATCCTATATTGTTCTTCATGATTTTTCTTTTCAAATTGAACAATATAAAATTTATTATTATACTCTATATTCTGCCATGTATCATCTATATTATCTTTGAATAGTTTGTATAATTGAATTTTCTGATTTTGGATAAATTGAGGAAAAATTAAATCAGAAAATATATATTCTTCACCCAAATGTGTATGTTGAAACTCAGATGTCAGAATTTATAGGTCACTGTATGATTTTTCGATGATAGATGGATGATCAATCATGATATCATGCATTTCAAGATTCATTGATAGAGCATTGGTTTCTTTAGCAAACATATCATCATCAATGTCATAAGGAAGATCATGGGTGTCATCAAATATAATATTGGTCAGATCATCGTTCGGGTCACCACAATTTTTTAAGCATGCCTCCAATGGATCATTAAAAGATGATTGAAGAATCTTGTTCTCCATAAGATTATCGATCATATTCATCTCATAAATTTTATTATCATTAGTAACATTTAAATTGGAAGGGAGAACATTACTCTCATCATCGTCATAGGGGGGAGCATAGGCTTCTTCATCAATTATACTATCTATAATGTCATCATTGATGACGTCAATATTGGATGAAAGATCATTAGTATCCTTGAAAATCATATCCGTATTAATGTCATCAATATTGCTCGGACAATCTTCCAAAGGATTAAGAAAATCAGATTTGGCAAGTTCATCTTCTATAGGGATGTCCATCTTGGTCCCCTCATAAGCTCCATTATCTACTGAAATGCTAATTATATTCTCATAATCCTCATAATCTTCATCGGAGTTAGACTCAGGTTGAAATTGATCTTGAAGTATTGCTTCCTTAATAACATTAAAATGTGATTCAATTCTTTCAAAAGCGTTTATTTGCTCTTGTATATTGCTTTGATAGTTCTGCATAAGCTGATTGCGCACAGACATTTGTAGTATATCTTCAAGAGTCTCCTCATTTGGTGGCTTATAATCATAAGGAAAATTTTGAAAATTATTTGCAGGTGATTTATTTTTCCAACTATAGTCTTGATGATTTTGCCAACAAGAATTTTGATAATATTGCCTACTTGGATCTTGAAAATTTTGCCATCTAGAATCATGATAATTTTGCCATCTAGGATCATGTGTGTCATAGCATGATGAATTATATTGTATATGGCCATGTAAACTCCTAATCGGTGAATTTCTTTCAAGATATTCTATTTCAGTTGAAAAGTTTATATAATCCTGATGTTTGGTGGTTCTTGTTATGTTCATATACTCCTTTAGGGTCATTTCTTGGGGTGAATGTGAGTTGGCCATTACTGTTAAAAATGGATCTTGATATTTTGTTGACCTTGTAAGATTCATATATTCTTCTAGGGTCATTGTTTGGTTAGTCATTTTCGTTAAAGATTAAGAAACTGATGCGATCTAAACTAATCCTAAATTGACATAAATTCACAATCCATTATTTATCATAGATTACAAACTTCTAATCATCACGGATTTCATCCTTGATCTAATTATTCTGACTTACAAGCCTCTGTACATCAGGAATCTCAAACCTAATCTCTCATGTGTTAAATACTCTAAAGCTTCATAGAAAAACTTGATGCGATCTAAATTAATCCTAAATTAAGGACTAATTTGATCTAAATTATAACTCGCAAGTGCACGAATCGCTTTGTAGGAGCGGTACGTATTACGAGGTCGATCCCACAGGGATTGCTAATGAGGGGAGCGGTCTAATCTAAGGTTATTAACTATTTACCTCAGTTACTTAATAAGCAAGATTGTTGATTTGGTTTTATAAGATTGTGATGGAAATAGTAACTAAGCAGTATTAAAGCATGCAATTAACTAAGGTAATGCGATGTGTGGAGGTTCGGATATGGATGAGATACTAAGGCGGTCGAATCCACCGCTAGATCCTTATAGATGCTAAGTTTAAATTATGGTGTTCTAAATTTATGCGAGTAGCATGCGGGAAACAAATCCCGTGCTTTCTCGAGATGCGATCGTTAAAGCTTTAATACGAGATTAATGACATAAGCATGATTTAATTTCAAGCATGGAGTAATAAAGCAGAGCATCGATTGTCTAAATAGAGCACAATGGATCAAAGCTAACATAGCAGAGCATCGATTGTCAAGATTAAGCACAATGGATCTAAGCTTTAATTATACAATGAAACTGGGCTTTGATTAACAAGATGACTAATGTTAACTACAAGGCATGCATGACAATACCATGTGAGAGCTATTAAATCATCATAGCAAATCCGAAATTAAATCATATATTATCGATGAAAAGCTCGGCATAGAACACATAAAATAAACTAACAGCTATTATGATCTAGGGTTTCATCTCGGCCTTAGCATGCAGTTTAGCTAGACATGAGTTTTGTTACATCAAAGAAAAGACTGGAAATAAACGAAGTACAGATCATCGTTGAAGATTGCTCCGTGGACTTCGCTTGCCTCGACGCGTTCCTCGATGCTTTCTCCGCTTCGGCTTGATCACGACGTAGCCTTGATGATGGTGCGATGACGGCTCGGATGGTGGACGAATGACGGATAATGGCCGCCAGCGATGGGAAGATGGATCGAGATGGTGGCTAAAGGAAGGGCAAAAACTGGATGCGATCTAAACTAATCCTAAATTAAGGGCTAATTTGATCTAAATTATAACTTGCAAGTGCACGAATCGCTTTGTAGGAGCGGTACGTATTACGAGGTCGATCCCACAGGGATTGCTAATGAGGGAACTATCTAATCTAAGGTTATTAATCTATCTACCTAAGTTACTTAATGAGCAATGTTGTTGATTTGGTTCTATGAGATTATGAAAAAGTAAACTAATCAAGATTAAAGCATGCAGATTAACGAATTAAGGTAATATGGTGCAGTGTGGAAGTTCAGATATGGATGCGATATTTTAAGCCCTAGAATCCGCACAAGTAGCGATCTAAACCGTATTTTTATATGATTTCTAGGATTCTCACGGAGATTCGAAGTCAATCTATCCCCGCGGAAGGTATTCAATAAGAAGCACAATTAGGGTGAACTAATGTAGCGATCTTTCTCGCTTCATAGGAATAAGATAAAGCAATCCTCCGTAAAATTCGTAGTGATAACAAAAGCCAAGACTATGTAATAATTCCCCGTAAAACTTTCCGTAATAACGAAGAATAAAACTATGAAATCGACTTCGGTAAAACCCTGATAATAACGGAAAATAAATCGGACTTACTGCATGCAATTCCTATCAAGCTTTCATGAGATAAATAAGATCACATTATTTCATTGAACGAACGGAAATATGAAAATAGCACATAAAAACAGAGTTTAGATCTGACTACAGGGCTTCATCCAGGTCTTAGAATAGGGTGGTTAGCCTCGCATGGCTATGCGAGCGCTGATGGCGGATGCTTCTTTGAAGATGACGAACCCGACGATGATGGCGACGTGCGGCTTCTTGATGATGGGCGTCTTCGACGATGGCAGCGTGGCGTAGTTGGAGAAGATGGTACGGGTTGTAGATGAACGATGGTAAGAGCTAGGGTTTAGTCGTAAGTGGAAGGTGGTGGCCGGTGGATGTGGAAGATGATGGTTTGTATTCGGTGGTAGATGGCAGAGGTTCTTCGGATCGGTCCTAAGTTCCGGGGGTAATGAAGATGGAGATGACGATAGGTTTTCGTGTGTGGCCGCGGATGGTGGAGGATGGTGATGAGAGGTGATGAGAGGTGATGAGAGTCAAGGTCGTCCCCCAACTCCCCCTTTGGTTTACCCGAACCCCCCCTTTATATAGGATATAGAGAGAGAGAAAAGAGAGAGAAATCCCGTCGGATTCCAAGGAAGGCAAGAAAGAAAAAGAAAAGAAATAGAGAGAGAGAGTCCGAGAGAGAGAGAGAGATGTGCGGTGGATCGGTTTTAGGAAAGAGAGATAGTTTAGAGAGAGAGAAAACCGGATAGAGAGAGAATAAGGAAAGAAAGAGAAAAACGGGATGGGGGAACGTCCGGAGCTAGGCTGGCATGCATGCATGCATGGAGGGCTGGGGATCGGACGGTGCTGCGGTTTTATGGATCGGATCAGGAGGTGCTGGGTTCCGGTTTTAGAAAGAGAAAGAAGAGAAAGAAACGGAAAAGAGAGAGAGAGAGAATCCCGTAGAGAGAGAAGAACGGGAGGAGAGAGAGACGAGTGCCTGGTTTGTAGGAGGAGAGAGAGGCGAGTTCGGTGGGATCCGGTGTTGAAGGCTTGCATGCCATCGGACGGCTGTGATGGTGAGATGCTGGGATCGGTGGGTTCGGGTGCAGGGCTGCATGGTTTCGGTGTGATCCGGTTTTGGACGGACGGCTGTGATAGTGAGAGGGAGAGATGTTCGGCTGGGTGCAATGGTAGGGAGTCCGGTTTTAAAGGGATGCATGCTATCGGACGGCTGTAAATCAGTGGGGAAGAGAGGATCCGGAGCTGAGCTGCTGGGGTTTTAAAAGGGAGAAAATCTGGGCCGCTGCATGCATGGGTTTTTAAGGATCGGGTGGCTGTGATGGTAGGACTGCGGACGGCTGGAATTAAGTGGGAATGAGAGGTGGGTGCAATGGGGTTTTGATCAGGAACTGCGGATAGAGCTCGAGTGCCAGGTACGGCTGCGTACATGTGTGCATGGGTGCATTATGGCGAGTTGTTTGAAGACACGGACGGCTGCGATTGCATCGGTGAGAGATGAATGCATGGGTTTTTATGTTGGGACCGAACGAGATTCAAGGGCTGCATGCATAGGTTTTTAAATCGGATGGTTGGGGTTTGATGGAATGAACGTGCATGGGTAATGCATGCATGGGATTGTTGGATCGGACGACGGTGATTAATGAGATGAAAGGCTGGGTGCAACGGGGTCACATGGAAAGCTTGGTCACCCACTTATCATCATCCGCATTCATCATCGGTCCTTCAGAATTGTTCGCATACGGCCTGCACAACTTCCATCGCATTGCCGTGAGAATATCAATTGCTTGATCATATCATACCGCTCTTGAACTGACTGCATCGACAACCGGATCAATTCCCTGAAAATCACACATGAAATGACGTCCATAAGATTCCAATATGCGATTATCGATGAAAGAAATAATTTGGATTATTAGACAAGATAACTATCATGCATGATGTGTATGAGAGCGAACCCATATGCCGTCGGGTTCGTATGAGAGTCTACTATATCATGGTGCAAAGAAACTCATGCAGTTTACGTGTATTATGAAAGTTTTACGTAGCAAAGTGACGCTATGTCCATGATAAAGAAAGGATAATTCGCACCAAATGGACGCTCATCACACCCCCAAACTTAAATCTTGCTCGCCCTCGAGTAAGGAAAGAAAAATAAACAAAGTAAATGACAAAATAAAAACTCCTAACTCACTTTCGCAGGAATCGCGATTGCACGTAGCATGTGCAACAAGCCGTTAAACCCCTGGGTTACCCCAGTGGACGAGTTTTGTCTCGTGAAGGTTTGCAGTGAATCTACCCACAAAATTCAATTTTTTTTTTTATTTTTTTTTTGAAAATATAAATAAGAAATAAGAAAATTCGGTTTCGTAGAATAATTAAAAAGTACTCAAAAATAGAATTTCTAAGGCACAAGACTCACAAGGTATCTAGCCCAAGCTTCGGCTTTCGAAGTAAGCACTTTAGGTTCTAACTATTAGTTTCCCGTTAGAAAAGATCAAGGTCAACTATGCTCGAGTGCACGGTGCTGTCTGGGCAAAACACAACTGGGGGTTTGGTTCTCTACATTCATATCATTCTAACAGTCTCCTAGAACGGTCAAAGTCGACCTTAGAACCTGAGTCAAAACCAGCTAATCTAGACAGGCTAGTGAGAGTTGTGGATATTCACCTTAATACCTTTCGGCTTTATATGTGATATTCCAGTTTCCCCACATTATTTATAGCGACGGCTTTCACACTATTTTCCTTTTTCTTTTTCTTTTTTTTTTTCTCTTTTTTTTTCGGTCTCATTTTTTTTCTGGATCTAATTATATATCCCTTCCTAACTTGTACCATGCTAGCTGCACTCTATGCCCATGACACGCTGCCAACGCTCTCATGAGTTAGGTAGCCATCCTCATGTTGCCTTTATATTTGATTCACTCTGCATCCATAGGATCATTCTCATAACCCTATCGACCAGGCTTCACTCATACTAGGGCATACAGGTTAAGACTTTTATATAATTAGGTCCTAGACCATGCTAATAGGTAGCCCTTTCCACTATACCTTAGAATTCACTGGTCGCTTTTCTAATGATATTTTTTTTTTTTCAAACCAAGTGAACCAGATCCGCATGGTTCATCAGGACTCTAGTTGACTATTAGGCCGATATGAAAGCTTTGAATCTAGACCCTAGAGGTGTAAGCCAGATGTGAAGTGAAAAGTCAAGTCTAGTTTGTTTTGACAATCTCTAAAAAGGTTACTAAGGGTCAGAACCATATTAGACATACTTTTTCTAGCTGATCCTTGGACTTTATACCTCGATTACCAAGTGCCTTATAGTCCTATTCGAGTACAATAAAATTATATTACAAAACCTGAAATAAAGGTGAAATATAGATAGATTTTTTTTTTTGAAAAAACGAAAGGGAAGGCAAAAGTAATACGATAAGAAACTAAAATATGAAAAAGAAAATAAAAACATGCAAATGCAAATTCCTACAGATTTCTATACGAACGCTGTAGTTTTGGTAGGGGACTACAGACTAGACACACATACACGAAGATGTATGTGCCGAGCTGTCCCACTACAGCGTAAGTTGATGCATTATTACTATTATTTTTAAAAAAATAATTTTTTTTTAAATTCAAAATGAGAACAGAAAAATTTTGTGGAAATTGAATACATACAGGATTTTGCAAAAAGGTACATCACAGCCCCAAACTTAAATTAGACATTGTCCTCAATGTATGAATTAGACATGCTCATGAATGAGATAATGGCATTATATGATAGCATTTTTACAGGACACATATATAAAATAAAAGTACGAAGTTTTAAGGATGGATAGTACCTCATAAGTTCTTTGTAGCCTCGTTACCTGTAAAATGTTAGTACTACAAAGAAAAAAACAAAGCGACTAAACAGACTAATAAAGACGAGCAGATGATAATAAATAAATGAAAAAAAAAAATTAACTGTTATAATACAAATATATTTTTTAGCAGATGGAATTTTCAAAAAGAAAAGAGAGTAGTCATCAATTGAGAAATTATATGCTATAGTATACTTCGTGCATGTTTCTATGTGACTCTCCTTTATTCTATTAGGGTTCATCCTATATTGTTCTTCATGATTTTTCTTTTCAAATGGAACAATATAAGATTCATTATTATACTCTCTATTCCACCATGTATCATGTATATTATCTTTGAAAAGTTCATATAATTGAATTGTCTGATTTTCGATGAATGGAAGAAAAATTAAATCAGAAAATATATATTCTTCACCCAAATGTGTTTGTTGAAAATTAGATAGCAGAATTTGTAGGTCAATATATGATTTTTCGATAATGGATGGATGATCAGTCATGATATCATTTATTTCAAAATTCATTGATAGAGCATTGGTTTCTTTAACAAACATATCATCAGTAATGTCATAAGGAAGATCATGTGTGTCATCAAATATAATATTGGTCAGATCATCGTTCGAGTCACCAAAATTTTTTAAGCATGTCTCCAATGGATCATTAAAAGATGATTGAAGAATCTTATTCTCCATATGATTATTGGTCATATTCATCTCATAGATCTTATTATCATTAGTAATTTTTAAACTGGATGGAAAAATATTATTTTCTTTAATAATCTCATCATCATTGTCATAGGGGGGAGTATAGACTTCTTCATCAATTATATTATCTATAATGTCATCATTGAGGACGTCACTATTGGATGAGAGATCATTAGTATCCTTAAAAATCATATCCGTATTAATGTCATCAATATTGTTCGGACAATCTTCCAAAGGATTAAGAAAATCAGATTTGGCAAGTTCATCTTCTGTAGGGATGTCCATCTTGGTCTCCTCATCAGCTCCATTATCTATTGAGACGCTAATTATGTTCTCATAATCCTCATAATCTTCATCGGAGTTCGACTCAGGTTGCAGTTGATCTCGAAGTATTGCTTCAAGCCTCCACATCCGTACCGTCATCGAAGCCACGACGTGAACGAGCCGAAGCGAAGAAAGCATCAAGTGAACAAGATCGAAGAAGACGGAATCTACGGCGCAATCTTCAAAGATGATTTGTACTTCGTTTCTTTTCATTTTTTCCCTTGATGTAACAAAACCCATGTCTAGCTAAACTGCATGCTAAGGCCGAGATGAAACCCTAGATCATAATAGATGTTAGTTTATTTTATGTGTTCTATGCTGAGCTTTTCATCGATAATATATGATTTAATTTCGGATTTGCTATGATGATTTAATAGTTCTCACATGGTATTGTCATGCATGCCTTGTAGTTAACATCAGTCGTCTTGTTAATCAAAGCCCAGTTCTATCGTTTAAATAAAGCTTAGATCTATTGTGCTTAATCTTGACAATCGATGCTCTGCTATGTTAGCTTTGATCCATTGTGCTCTATTTAGACAATCGATGCTCTGCTTTATTACTCCATGCTTGAAATTAAATCATGCTTATGTCATTAATCTCGTATTAAAGGTTTAACGATCGCATCTCGAGGAAGCACAGGATTTGTTTCCCGCATGCTACTCGCATAAGTTTAGAACATCATAATTTAAACATAGCATCTACGATGATCTAGCGGTGGATTCGACCGCCTTAGTATCTCATCCATATACGAACTTCCACGCACCGCATTACCTTAGTTAAATTGCATGCTTTAATACTGCTTAGTTACTATTTCCATCACAATCTTATAAAACCAAATCCATAATCTTGCTCATTAAGTAACTTAGGTAAATAGTTAATAACCCTAGATTAGATAGTTGCTTCATTAGCAATCCCTGTGGGATCGACCTCGTAATACGTACCGCTCCTACAAAGCGATTCGTGCACTTGCGAGTTATAATTTAGATCAAATTAACCCCTTAATTTAGGATTAGTTTAGATCGCATCAAGTTTTTGGCGCCGAGTTTATAAATCATGATAGTTAGTGGTTATAATACATGATAATTGGAGTTACAATCCTTGGTAAGAAGAGTTTGTAATTGATAACTATTAGAGATGTGTAATACATGATAATAAAGGGTTTGTGATTCATAATGATTAGAGGATTAGATCTGTAATGATTTGAGGCTTTGGTATCCTTGATAATTGGAGATTTTGATAATTCATAACAAATAGAAGACTTAATAGTCCAAGATGATTAGAAGGTTTGACGACCCATGATGATTGAGGGTTGATAACCTATGATAATTAGAGGATTGTGATATATTACGATTAAAAATATATAATTAGAGTTAATGACATCATGATTATACCTAATGATATACGAATGCTAATGATGACACATACACGTAAATGATGACTTGTGATTAGGGTAAATGACAAATGTTTGTTAGAGATGCCATGAATCCATGATTCAGTCTGTGACCCTATAATTGTTTTAGGACTAATAGCTCTACGATTGCTTAGGGTTTATAACCTTATGTTAAACTTGAGGGTCAATGGTCATATATTGACTTTTAAGGTCCACGACCCTATATTTGATTAAGTTGATAAGCATGACTAAAGCACGAATCGAAATAGTTGAAAATTAGTTTAGACTAAAGAGAAGCATGGTTTTGGCCAAGGCTGATCTACGTGCATTCAATTCGTGCCTGGACTAGAAAGAATTAAACCACGTCTCTATATGCGTACGCATGTGAAGTTTGTGGTAGGGTCAATCTATGCATACAAAATACTACATGACCATCGTGTGCGGGATGAGGGTTGATCCCATAATCGCACACGGATGATGGTCATGTAGTCGCATGCAAATAGTTGAACCTACCTCGTAGCACGGTTTCAACGAAGTAGGCCTATTGGGCGTCGTGATAGATTCGTCAGCCCTGCTAGCCTAGCTATATTTACATAGAGCTTTATCAAAGCCATGTCTAAACGATGTTGTAACTAAGTTTCGGTGACTCTCCCGTAATGAATGGTAGGTCACCACTGAATAGAAATGATTATAGATATAAGGGATACACCTAAAGGTCTTCGAAAGATTTGCATGTGGAAGTGTAAACTTCAGAGATAGAAAGGATGAATTGATCTGTACCTAATGATAGGACTGGTATAGGCCATGACTTATGTGTGTGTTATACCCTTGTGTGTATGTATTGTACGTCTGTATGCATGTTTGTACCCGTGTATGTATATATTTGACCCTCTGTTTGGTTATACTGTGCATGCTAGGATTCTAATATTTCCTAGGTGACAATAGGTTATCTACCGTACACTTGTGTGTCTGTACTATAACGTTAGAATCTCTGTATCGCTTAGATGACAGTAGGTCATCTAATCTCAAGTCGTGATCCCGCATCCATCCTTAGGATAAGGAATTACGAAGCCATAACAGAGTGTCGTTAACACTAGTAGGCCAGTACTGCGGTACTGAATCTTCGAGATCAACGGGTCCCAGGCATGGCACGCTCAAGGAAGGTTAGTCGTTTTACCTGAGAGGCATGCCTTTCCTGACACAAAAAAGTTCAGAGATACTGAATGTCTTGATCAGGCATGTCATTGGAAGTAGTGATCCGACAAGACGTTGGGAGGCAGGGCTTGATCTGTATGACACCGCTACCGGACTGTGGTTGTGAGGGCACGAGTACTCGAGAGTATGCACCGTCGCGATTTCTCCAGGTCAACAGGCCCGAAGGAAAGCAAGGGTGCGCCTTAGCTTTTGTGTTTCTGTGGTTTCGGCAATGTCCTTACTCTAAGTGCGTTAATACAGTAAATTCTACCAGTGTTGACTAGGACTGATTGTGGATTTTGTTTTGTTGTTGAAAGCAAGATATAAAGATAACAATTGAGTTGTTGACGATCATGGATCGTATGTTATGAATCATTGCCACCGTGGTGGAATGATTGGATATTGAAAATAGATATTGAGAATAGGATATAAAAATATCTGTTGGGTGTTGATTATCAGAGATTGTATATTTTAAATTATTGTCATTGCAGTGAATGATGGGATATTGTAAAAATATATTGAATACGAGATTGAGGTTGAGTATTGTGATATGGATTTATATATTGATTAATAACCACATCTTCGTAATCAAAGAATTATAATGGTTAATGATAGTTATTCATAGATATTATGGCTTCGCATAACCATAATTATTATATATATTTGATTGATGATCTAAGTGTTTTCATTTCAATATTTCATCGTATCTTTAGTAATACTTTTGCATGATCAAGAGCATGTCTTATATCCTTATTTGGTAGGGGAGTATGTTTCTTGATCACCACTAGTATTCTTATAAATGCAAGATATTTTTAGGAATGATCGCTACGTTACTTCATTCCTTTTTGAAGTGACTTAGAATTTGAAAATTATCATGTACCAAATTCAGGTTCCGAGATTCATAAGGATGGAGTAGGAGCCAAAAGATGATAAGTTACAACAAAAGCAGAAGTGTACCCTAAACACTGGAGTAATCATGGAGTTTGACATACTCGAGTAGGAGCAGAAGTTGGAATAATCGACAATTGTATGAGAGTCAAGAGTTGTATAATCAAAGTGTTGGAGTATAGAGGAGTCTTATTTATGATAAAATTATTATATAGAGTTGAACCTTATTAGTGTCGTTGTAATTGTACTCTTTTAGTGGAAATGAACTAAGGCGTTTGATACCTGCTGCTCTCGTAGCGTAACATGTGTGTAGGGCCTCTGGGCCAGTTAAGCAGCTATGAGGTCTAGTTTGCCCCTGTGGGTTTAGCTACGTGCTCCCGTGAGAGCCACTCTTGCGTGACCATAAGACGTGTCTCCTGTCCTTGTTTGGTTGGGGAGTGTGTTTCCCGTTCACTAAGGATGATGCCTTCAGCGGTCAAGTTGTTCTTTCTTCTATCGCTCATAGTTTTTATAAATAATAAATAACATGGTTTTAATCTTGATACTCTTCCAAAATGTTTTCAAAATATTTTAACCTAATCTTACTTGTTCTGTTTCAACAAAAAGTCACAATAATTTCACACCTCGGGTTTTTCGCAGCCGTGAAAATCCGGGGCATGACACCAGTGCTGAGGGATTGTACTTTTCTTCCTCCACCTCCTCTCGGTCGAGTTCCCCCGGTGGATCATGGCTTTGGCCATGGAGGGATTGCACCTACGGTGGACTCGATGACCCCCCTGGCTTTGGGCGACCGGTGGCTGCTTTCCCCCAACCGTCGAGGTTTCAGCAAACCTCATTGCGTGCCCTGGTTCCCCCAATGGTGGCGGGGCAACCGGGACGCAGAACCAGGGAGGTGATAGGTACGACGGGACCGGGCTAGGGCGACGGCAGAGGCAATGGTGCCGAGCCAGGTATGCCCTCTCTTCAGCAGATATCGCGAGATTTCGATATCTCTTGCCATCTTGAGAATGATCTATTCGCCGGTGATCGCACATTCGGTTCAAATTTTGAACCAAATGAGGGCGCCAATATTTTTTCCTTTCCGAGATTCGCAAGAGAGAATGCGGGGGTGAGGGTACCTATTGGCAACCCCTTCGTTGACCTCCATGTGAGCACCCAGGAGGGGTGCCACGACAACCCAATCATGAATGGGGTACAGGAGCATTCGAGGGATGTGCTCTCACTGTCCACATACGGAGTAGATCACGCCAATCGCGGAGGACAGAACCTTATGTATTCAAGGGGACCCTACTACCTATCTTGGTGCTGACAAGGGATCTTTAGGAGGAGGAGAAGCACGGAGGGCCGCTTTTGGGGGGTTGAAGCAGTCGGCTAGTGCAGAGGAAACACAACAACGACCGTATCGAGGAAGAGTTTCCGGCAGGTTTGGCAACGTTCCGCAGAGGACCCGCTGCTGGCTTAAGCACTTGTCCGTTCAAAGATGCGTTTTTTGGAATTGGACCTGGCCAACCCTTCTGTGTCTTTGCCTTTGTATCTGCTTGAAGATAATGTAATATTAGATATTGCCAAAAAGTGTGGCTTTATTACATCTCCAAAATTGGATGGTGTTCATTTCTTTTTGGATACCATTAGAGACATGGAGGCAAAGAGGGCGAAGTTAGCTTTGTCTTAACGTAGGTTGTTATCCTTGTTTGATGAAGATCCTTTCGTGAAATGTTCTAGATTTAGGGAAGTCGGGGAAGAGGAGTGCGACCAACACCTTTGCTTCCATCCATGACATTGACATCATCTGCATCCAGGAGTCTAAGAAGGAGAATCATATGAACTATTTTTTTCGTTCCTTGAGTACTAGGAAGATAGATAAATGGGAGGTGAAAGATGCGACAGGTGTGTCTGGAGGAATCATAGTGGGATATAGTGATGACCTCTTCCTCCTGAAGAATTCGTTTGTGGGAGTTTTTTTCCTCTCCCTTGTTTTGATGAACCGGTTGGATGGGAGGGACTAGATGATATCCTCCGTCTATGGGCCGACGGATCATAGTAGAGGAGATGACTTCTAGGTGGAATTGTCCTCTCTGAGGGTAAACTTTCTCGGCCATGGGTCGTCGTCGGGGACTTCAATGTCACGAAAGGAGAGAGGGAGGCCTTGGGTGTGATGGAGATTTTTCAGCCATGCAAGCCTTCTCAGACTTTATTCGGCAGCAAAAGCTCCTAGATCTGCCACTTTCAGGGTGCAGTTACACTTGGAGCAACAAAAGGGAGGACACGATCTTAGCTAGATTGGATTAGTTTCTTATTTTCGCAGAGTGGGACGTTCTGTTCTCGGGGACCAGTCAATGTGGGTTTGCATCCTGTCTTTTCGATCACGCCCCCATTCTCTTGGCGACAGACTCAATACCTTCGGTGTGACCACCATTCCGGTTCAAGATGATGTGGGTACTCGAAGAGGGTTTCTATGGTTAGCTTTAGGGGTGGTGGAATGAGGCAAGTTAGCTGGATAATTCGGCATTGAATATGACTCATAAGCTCCATTTCGTCAAGAAGTAACTTACGGCTTGGAGTAGAGAAAAGTTCAGGAACATTACCAAACAGAAGGCCTCTTTGTCGGAATCGGATAGAGTGGAGTTACGGGGGGGAGGTGGCTCCTTTGTTGGAATCAGAGAGAGTGGAGTTATCAAATTTAAATTTGACCTTGGGAGGCATCCTACGGAAGGAAGAGGTCATGTGGAGACAGAGATCCAGGGAGTAGTGGGTCAAATTGGGCAACGCCAACACCCCGTACTTCCACAGAGTCGTTAATGGCCGTCGTCGAAAGAACTTTATCTCCTTTTTGGTTCAAGATGGCGCCACTTTATCCTTGACTTGGGAGATCCTATAGGGGGTAACATCCTTTTTCAAGGAATCTTTTCGTGCTACGAACCGCCACGGGTGTTCGTCGAATGGGATGCTTTGGACATGCCCCAACTTGGGTCAGATTAGGCGATTGATGTAGATTTATCAGAGGTGAAATTTTAGAGAGCGGTTTTCGATGGAGCTCCAGGCCCTGACGGTTTCCCAATGAGCTTCTACCAGAAGTTTTGGGAGATTCTTAAGTCGGAACTATGTCATTTCCTCACCGATTTTCTTGAAGGCAAGCTGCGCATTCTTTGTTTGAACTATTCTTAGGTCATTCTTTTGCCTAAGAAGGATGGTGCGGAGAGTATTTGGGACTTACGACCGATCAGCTTGGCTAATTGCCTTTACAAGATTGTTTCAAAGATTCTCGCTAACAAGTTGGTAGCCAACATTAGTTCTCTGGTGTCCCCATCCCAAATGGCCTTCATCATGGGGAGGATGATCCTTGATAGCGTGGCGGCGGCTCAAGAAACCATCTTCCATTTTTGTGAATCTGATCGGGACGTGGTCCTCCTCAAGCTTGATTTCGAGAGAGCTTTTGACTAAATTCGGCGGGACTTTCTTCTTGATCTATTGTGGGTGAAAGACTTCTCGGACCCGGTTGGGTTGGATTCGGGATATTCTTTTCTCATCGAAGATTGTCTGCTTGGTGAACGGGGTGCAGGGGAGAGAATTCAAAGTCCACAAAGGATTGAAGCAAGGATGTTCGCTTTCTCCCTACCTTTTCATTTTGGTGATGGACGTCTTTGATGGTGTCATCCGCAAGGGGAACTGCAAGGGGCTAGTGAAGGGTGTAAGAGGATTGGGTTGGTCTACCCTCAACCTGCATTACACCGATGACTCCCTCCTCTTCAAAGATGCGTATCCATTCCAGTTGTCCTCCATGAAAATCCTTATTTATGGCATGGAGCTTTCATCGGGTCTGAAGATTACCGTATAGAAACCAGTTATATTTGTCATTTATCTGGAGATTCTGGAAGCTTTGATTAATTTTTCTTCATTCAAAAGGATTTACTGCAACAAATAAAAAAGTTGTCTAATCTGAATGGAAATGATGTTAGGTCATTTCCGACCTCATCAATGGTTTAATCGATACTTCCGGTTGTCTTGTATAGTTTGGATTTTTTTAAAAAAATAACATTTTAAAATTAGTTAATTCATTAGCGGTTGATCATAAATTAATATTTCACAGACTAGCACTCTGATAGCCACATGACAAATTTGCACCGAAAAGAGCCTGCCATATCGTTGTCCTCCTTTTCCCCCCCTATGTGCTATAAAAACCGGCATCCGAGATGCCGAGTTTAATAGAAGTTGTACTACAACTTATAAATTGAATGGCCGTACTCCAACACTTGGCATTTTTTCATGAAACTAGTTTCTATTAAACCCGGCATTCTGGATCCAGGGTTTAAACGCAGCTCGCATGTCAAGTGCCGTGTCTATCACACATGAAAAAATATTCCAATGCACCTTTCAAAAAAAAAAAAATTCCAATGTAGTGAGCGCTTTTCGGCGTCATCGGAACACGTGCATGTTCCGATGACACTAGCATAACATCAGCAGGGAGCTCGTCAGGGTGACAGCGGCGGACTTTCACGACGAGCTCGCTGACGATATTATTAGCTCGGTTCTAGCATTAAGGACAAGTTTGAGAGTGATCGACTTCAACTCGATTGCCACCATGAGTAAACCCGAAATTCGGCAAATGCAACTATATCAAACCTAGTACTCGGGATCTGATTTGGTCTACCATCTCCGCTCGGTTCGATCGCACGTCCCATCGCCAAAAAGTAGAAAGTTTACACAAAACGACAGATGGCCGTCGTTGGCCTTCGTGTCCCTTCTTCCAATTGGGTAGGTGGGTAGTTGGGTGGGGCCTGAAAGCTTTTGAGAGAGAGAGAGATTGAGAGAGAGAGAAGACAATGAGGGCCGGGTTGACTTAGATGCTCAACCTCCGGCCAGTTTTATTTATAATAAAATAATGAATAAACGGATTACATTCAGATCTCTACATATCTCAACTGTAATATATATCTTGTCATTTGTTATGATCTGTGGTTATCACCGTAACCACTGCTGTTACGGGAGATAACCATAGATATCTTATCAGCCCCCTACAAGCTGATCGGCGGATCGGACGAGAAGTTTGTCCCGCAATGATTTGAACCGAGGCTGAGGCAGATGCTTAGTGAAGATATCTACAAGTTGATCGACTGTTGAGATATGGCGAACCTCAAGGCGCTTCTGAATTACCTTCTCACGAACGAAGTGATAGTCCACTTCAATATGTTTGGTTCTGGCATGAAAGACCGGATTTGAGGCCAATGCAATGGCGGAGATATTGTCACACCAGATAATGGGAGGACCAGGCACATGGATATGCAGGTCATTAAAGAGCATGACTAGCCAAGTGACTTCAGCAGCAGTAGTGGCGAGACTCCGGTATTCAGATTCCGTTGAAGAGCGAGCAACCGTGGGTTGTTTCTTAGCAGACCAGGAGACCACATTCCCGCCAAGTAGCAAGCACAGTCCGGTAGTGGATCGCCGATCGATGTCATTCCCCGCCCAATCAGCATCAGAAAAAGCTTGAAGTAGAAGAGGGCCAGGGGAAAATTGGATGCCATGTGAGATGGTGCCCTTGATATAGCGAAGTACCCGCTTGAGATCAGCGAAGTCACCAGTTGTTGGAGCCTGCATGTGCTGACAAATGGTGTTGACAGCAAAGGAGATATCCGGCCTCGTGACCGTCAAATATTGAAGCATACCCGCAAGACTCCTATAAAGTGTAGGATCATGAAACGGAGCAGTAAGAGCCGGATCCAGACCCTTCTTAGAGGAGGTGGGTGTTAGTTATGGCTTGCAATCAGTCATTGCTGCATGAGAGAGAATATCAACAACATATTTGTGTTGGTGTAGTAATAGGCCCTTGGCATTGGAAGAGACCTCAATGCCAAGAAAATGATGAAGGTGACCAAGGTCCTTCATCTCAAACTGAGACTTCATCTGAGAGAGGATGTGAGTAATATATGCGGGATCATTTCCAGTGACAAGAATGTCATCGACATACACAAGTAGTATGGTGAGTCGACGAGAAGTCCGTTGTATAAAGAGTGAGTTATCATTTTTACTCATGAAAAAGCCCAGAAGTTGGAGATAGGTGGAGAGACGATCGAACCACGCACGGGGAGCTTGGCGCAAACCATATAGAGCCTTCCGAAGGCGACAAACATGCCCTGGTTGAGAGGGATCAATGAACCCGGGTGGTTGTTGCATATAAATCTCCTCCGAAACGAAGCCATGAAGAAATGCATTAGAGACATCAAGTTGTCGAATATGCCAGCCGAAGTGAAGCGCAAGAGTAATAACGACCCTGACCGTGGCCATCTTGACGACTGGACTAAAAGTCTCCTAAAAGTCGACACCTTCCTGCTGATGAAAGCCCTTGGCAACGAGGCGAGCTTTGTAGCGAGCGACTGTACCATCAGGACGTCGTTTCAGTTTGAACACCCATTTACAGCCGATGACGTTAGCCGAGGAAGGAGAGGGAACGAGGGACCACGTCCCTTGCCGTTGGAGAGCTTGAAATTCAGCGAACATTGCGCGACGCCATTCCAAATGTCGATTAGCATCAGTAAAGCATGTGGGTTCGATGTCAGGAGTAGAGGAGATGGCTGTTAGACAGAGAGGGTGTTTGGGCTTGAAGACACCCACTTTGGAGCGAGTAACCATGGGGGGCCAGGAGTAGTAGGAGTAGTGGAGTCTGCTAGGGTTGGATGCTCGCCGACGACAGGATCCGAGGGATTGATAGATGACCCGTGTTCTATGGAGTTTAAACAGGGGGAACCAGCGAGAGAGGAAGCACGTGTCGATGCCGGTAGGCAGGAGGTTGGGTCCATGGAAGAACTATCAGCATGTACAGTTGGAACTCTGAGTCCTGAAGTTGTTGGTTAGGATGCAGCAGTGCCAGAGTCTGATGAAGCGTCATTAACTGGACGCCGGCTCCTCGGCCGTTGGATGGAGGAAAGTCCCGGCCATAGTGGAGGAAGAAGCGGAGCACTGGTGTTGGTTGTAGAACCTGATGGAGCAGTAGTAGTGTTGGTAGCTAGCGGAGAAGAGTGGGGGTAGGAATGGGAGATAAGGAGAGTGCTTGGAAACGGTGCGAGAGGGCCGGATAGCAGGCGGGTCAAGTGCAAACGGGAAGATGTTCTCAAAGAACCGAACATGACGAGAAATGAACACTATCCCCGTAGAGGGATCAAGACACCTATATCCTTTGGAGCGAGCAAGTAACCGAGAAAGACACATCGTCATGAACGAGGTTCGAGTTTATGGGAGGAGTAAGGCCGAAGCCAGGGAAAGCATAAGGAACCAAATACCCGGAGAGAGTGATAATCAGGGGATTGCTTAAATAGAACCTCAAAAGGAGATTTGTGGCCTAATAGGGGTGAGGGGAGACGATTGATTAAATAGGTGGCTGTACAGAGGGCATCGACCCAATAACAATAGGGCATAGATGCACGTTGTAGAAGGGTAATAGTGGTGTCAACTAAATGACGATGTTTTCTTTCTGCGACCCCATTTTGCACTAGGGTATGAGGACACGAGACTTGATGTAGAATGCCACTGGAGGTGAGAAGAGATGTAAAGGCAATACTGACAAACTCACCACCACCATCAGTTCGCAATGTTTTAATACGAGAAGCAAACATATTTTCAACAAGAGGCTTAAAAGAAAGAAAAACAGAAAAGACATCAGATTTATTTTTGATTGGAAATACCCAACAATACTTTGAATATTCATCAATAAAAGAGACATAATAGAGAAATCCACTAGCAGAGGGGACGGAGGAGGGGCCCCATACATCAGAATGCACCAAAGCTAATGGACGATTGACCGTGGACGACGAGGAAGGAAACGAGAGACGATGGCTTCTACCGGCATATGATCCCTTTAAAATAAAAAAAAATTCAGAAATTTTTTTCGGCCGCCCAACAGCCGTTAACTTCACCAGATCCGGCGATTCTCCTCTTCCGCCGCTAACTTCACCCGATTCCGGCCGAAATATCGGCGGCCAGATCTGGCAGGCCGGATCTATCTCGCGAAGCCGGCGGCCAGCTCAAGGAGGCCGGATCCATCTCTCGAAATCGGCGGCCAGCTCAATGGGGCCGGATTTCTCCAACACGGCCGTCGCATCCGATCGGCACGGCCGCCGCATCATTGAAGAGGGGATTCAGGGGTTTAGGCCGCCGCATCAGAGCCGTGTTTCGGGGGTCCAGCTCACCGCATCAAAGGGGATCTGCTTCGAAGCGGATCCCCCTCTAATTCGGGAATCCAGGTCGCCGCATCAGAGGCTGGGGTTAAAGGCCGCCGCATCTGTCGATCCGCCGAGATTGGAGTCGTGGCCGCCGCATTGAAGGTTTTTTCAGCGCGAATTTATGAATTCGCGCCAAAATTTTTTTGCATGCGCTTCGACGATCCAACTTCCATCCCTGGCCGGCCTGCGTTGAGATTTGCCGCGAATTGCATGCCCTGGCCCTTGTGCTCCCTGGCCTGCAATGAGCTTCCCTCCCTGGTAATCTGGTATGTGCCTCGATCCTTACTCATCCTCTTCATCCCGGCGACAGTGTACAGATGTTGATCAGCATCTGGTAGATGCTGATCAGCATCTATGATCGGTCTCTTCCACTGCTGTTCTATAGTGATCTCATCCTCTTAATCCCGGCGACAGTACGTCTACAGATCCACCGTCTGTGATCGATTGAGGAAATTTCCTGATCAAAGTTCCGGCCTCCACTTTGATCTCCCGATCGAGCACACCGCCTATCCATCAATAGTGCATCATTGGTAAGATTGTTCGATGATCGACTATCTCTTATTTAACCCTTGCATCGATCATATATTGATCATTAATTTGTCACTTGTTGTTCTCTTGTTATTGAGAGTCCTGGTTCTGCTATGTGTCTCCTCTATTGGAATGCCTAATAATCTTACATATTCTACTGTGAAGATATGCAAATCTTGATTGTCAAATTTTCGTTGTACTAGATCTGGATTCCAAGTTTCTGAACTTGTTCCACAATTTCTTGAACTTTAAAGGCTAAAAAGCTTTCTTGCATTTTACTAATTTGAAGAAATATGAGTTCTGACCTAAATTTCTCATCTAGCATTGGGACATCTTTAATGTGAAACCTTTTCTTTCTTTTCTAAATGTTTATTTAAAACATTCAGTTAAACTCTTCTAATGTTTAAAATGGTTGTTTATTGATAATAGTTATTCATACACATCCTCAGTTTAGTGTTGGTGTCTGCACTATCTACACTAGAAAAAAGAATCTGATGTTATTCGTTAGTTTTTATAATATGGTGCACTTTCCAACTGTAGACTAGATTGTGTCTGTGTGTGCGTGTGTGTGTGTGTGTTTCTTCTAATAAGATGCATAATGACTTTTTGGTGTTTCGTTGACGAAGACAATCTTCAATTAGATGGAACCACAAGTTTATGTCCTGTCAGCTCGAATTGATTGCTGAAGCTAGAAAATATAGGGTTTAGTTATTAGGGTGATGGATGTATAATAGAGTCCTGTCTGACTCGGCTAAGTTTTACCGAATTTTAAAGTAATGGTTTTAACCCTCATATAACATAGCACAAACTTAAAGAAGGCCATCTAAAACTCTCTAGTATCATCTTATAAGGACAAGGTTATGAATGGGGTTCCTTTGTGCATACGATTGTCATGAACTTGCTAATAACTCAAGAGTTCAGCTAGTTACGAGCCAAGATTGTGCTCAAATTTGCACTCAATAGCCTAGTTTGAGCCTTGGACTAAGCTTAGCAACGCAAGCCCGAGTCAAGCAAGAGCATCCTTGCCACCCAGGTTCGGCTTGGTACATGATTTATAAAAACAGCCATTGTATCTACTAGTTTATCTTTTACTCAAACTTCCTCGCAAATTCTCGTAACGAAGTACTTTTTTAGTCATTCCTAGGCTGACCTATCTAATTATTTAGGACTAAAATTCAGACCATGATTTGCATGATATATAATTACTTGGCTCTCTTATATTTTCTGGAATTGATTAGAATTCCTGGAATTTTTTATTTTAAGTAATGAAAATACAGCTTAGTTTTCATGATCTACAAATCATGGTATCCTTTTCAATCACCTACGATAGTCTGCTTGCTGCAGGAAATTTCCTACGTCAACATGGTATTAGAAATTTGAGGAAAGCAAGAATTTGAGAAATTTTATGGAATCGATGAATGAGATGCTAGAAATTTTGCTAGGACTGAAGAAAGCTTAAAACAAAAGGCCTTACTAACAAAACTCTGTCTTTGGGATGGTTTCAACGTTTGATAGGTCCAAAGCCATGGTTTCTTAGATAACCTTGTGGATCTTCCACGTTCCTATAAACAAGAAGCCAAAGTTTAGAAAACATTGATTGATGGCATCATGGGTCAGGTGGACACACTGATCAATCCTGATGGAAGTGAAGTCTCAAAACTTCTCGAAAATGAACAAGCATGACTTAAAAGTCTTTATCACAAAGTCGCATGTCATTAAGTTAAATCATTTCGTTAGAAGTACATATTGAGAAGCTTCACACGAAAATCAAACATTAACAGGATTGGCATCATCCATTTCCATTGCTTTCATTTGGTATTGTATTGGGTGATGTGGGGCCCACTTGGGGACCGTGCATAATTGGGTTCGGTAAGATTAGCTCATTTATGCGCTTTTGTTTTGAGCTTTTAATTAGTTAGGCCATTTTTTGTTGTTGGGCCTTTGGGTTTAGTCCGACCATGGTTTTGCTTACTCTGCAAATTTGTCTCCAAGTTTGGGCCTATTTAAGCATTGTAATGGCATCCTCTTGGAGGATGATGATTGGCATTACTTTTGTCATTACGGTGTTGAGCTTTCCATCAAACCTTAAAGAAGTGTGATGCTTTTTGTCGCTGGGAGTGATTCATAATGCTAGTAGGTAGTATATCGCTTTTTTCTCATCTCAATCTATCTACAACCCTTACGTCTCTTTCTTTGTGGTTTAATGAGGCTTGTATATTGGTCAAAAACAAGGATTGCCTTAATAAAAATGCAATGAACAGGCCACGTGAATATCACATAGTGACAAAAATAATTTCAAGAATCTCAACCAAAATATATGAAATTAACATGTAACAATACCTTTGGACAAGACATATAATATAGTCCCCCAAGCCATGGCTGAGATTGGCATTGACTAACCTCAATAAAAATGTCTTAAATGTCTTTCAAAAGAGTCGAGCATCAGACATTGCAATTTAGGTCGATACAAAGATAAGTAGAGACAAGCAAATTCTAAGCTAGAGAAGAATCATGGGTCACAAAGCTATAACACAAGAAAAGAAGACAAAATCAAACCGAAGCACATCTATGGAGGCATTTGCAGTGTTAAGCTGCAAATACAAGAACATAGTCAATCTCTACATAAAAATAAAACCAAAAAAAAGACAAAATTCAGCCAATAATGTTGATGTGAATTGACATCAAGGAATATAAATAAAATAAAATAAATGCACTAGTCCAGTTTGGGTCATTTACTTTAGAAAAATACTAAATTCATAGTTTGGGTCATTTTCTTGAAATTGAGTGTTTTTTTGAGATTGCCATTCTGATCACTCTTGTACTTGTTGGATAAGTTTTGGATGTAGATATACTGGTAAGATTTTCACAAATATCATTCTCTTTGTTTAATATCATTCAAATCTTAATTAATTTTCATTCCTAATATGATAAATCCTATCTATCGTGTCTACACTATAGGTATCGATATATGACGCCCTTATATATCGATTGTCATTATACTTTCATCAAACTTAGGCTCTTCGGCAAATATTAATCATCGTCAAAATTTTACGCAGCCCGTAACCCCTATTTCGTGGTTGTTAGTCATATGGTGTGAGGCATCAGAGTCTGAGATCCAGGTGGCAGAGGTACTGTGTGGCAGAAGAGGCAGAGACACTAGAAACACCGACAGAGTTGGAGGCAGAGTGCTGGAGATTGTTGGTCAATTGATCTACCTTTGCATCACCAGGTCCGATATTGCACATGCAATATTGGATGTGTGTGTGTGTGAGAGAGAGAAGTAGTGATAAATGTTCGAAGAACCAAGCACAAAGATTGAAGATTTGGTTCTAGAATATCAAAAATTTTAGCTCTTTATTTTTTATTGATTATATTTAAAATATAGTACACGATATCAATTGCACATGCATACTAGGATATCATAAGTTAGAATTCCGTTCGATGGGGTCGCGAGCAATCAGTAAACTCGTAACTTTACAGTCAGCTGATTCACTTGTTAGTTAACTCGAGTACTGTTACGTTTTGTAAGATAGCAACGGCAGTCGAATTGCCCGAAATTGTTTATATATAGAACCCTTATAGTTTGGCCGATAGTAGTGGTCATCGGCCAAAGTATATGCGGTTCTATATATAAACAGTTCCACTGGGCGGCACTAGAATGCCAAGGTCTCTTAATAGTCGCTATGTTCTTGGTATTGTTCTATTTTGAGAAATTTCGTCAGCACTCCCTATATGTTCTCTGGGTACATAGTTAGACACGGTGGCTCCATTGCCCTTAGTCTAACTCTGTGTACTTGGAGAACTGTAGGGAAGTTCTGCCGAAATTTTCTCGAAATAGAGCATGCCAAGAAGTAGCGGCTATTAAGGATCTAGGCATTCTAGTGTATGTATAGGACATATCACCCTGTAGGTGTTAATAGGAAGCATGCATTGAAATTATCAATTTATTTAAAAATTTTAGTTCACAAGATAAAATTATAAATCCAAACCCTTACTTTAACCGTAATTTTCAACCCTAAGCAAATATCATTTTATTATATTTTCTGTCATCCTAAATATGTAAATGATTTTTGAGCGCTAATGATTTATATTGTTATGTTAATAAAGGTACCTAACGTCATGGATATGAGCTGGGTTGACAGTAATCGGGCTAGTGCAGAATATATGAATGGGGTTCATTATTTTGTTGACTATCTGTTTAGCAAAGAAGCATATGGGGACAGGGTTCTTTGTCCTTGTAAACATCATAGGACAGCTCGATATCAATCACGTGATGATGTAATTGCTGATTTATTTCAGTTCGGAATAGAACCTGGGTATAGAACATGGAAGATGCCCAATGAATCGAGTGATCCGTCTCATAAACTTCCTGAAACGGAAATAGATAACATGCACGGGCTCATAGATGCTGCTTTTGGAATGCATAGTATATCTGATGATAACATGGAAGATGAACCAGTTGTACGTGATCAAGATCGGACGGGCAGGGATTCAGATCGGTATACCCGAATTTTTAATGATGCATCACATAAGTTATATCCTGGTTGTAATAAATTCACGACACTGTCATTCATTGTTAAACTGTTACATATCAAGTGCCTAAATGGATGGAGCAATAAATCATTTAAGATGTTGCTAGAAATACTTAATGATGCTCTTCCTGATGGCCATACTTTACCTTCAGATTACAACCAGTGTCAGAAGATTATTCGGGACCTTGGCCTTGACTATCATAAAATAGATGCATGCAAAAATGATTGCATTCTGTACTGGAAGGATAATCAATCAAAGACTCATTGTCCAATATGTGGTCAATGTAGATGGAAGGAGACTGGTAAAAAAATTCCAGAGAAATCCCTACGTTATTTTCCATTAAAACCAAGATTGCAACGACTGTTTATGTCGAAAAAGACAGCTGCAGACATGCGATGGCATCATGATCAACGCGTCGATAATGGTGTGATGAGACATCCTGCAGATTCTGAGGCATGGAAGCACTTTGATCGGTTGCATCAGTAGTTTGCTTGTGACTCACGAAATGTCAGACTCGGTCTAGCAAGTGATGGGATGAATCCTTTCGGAAACATGAGCATCTCTTACAGCACATGGCCGGTTGTTCTCGTTCCATATAATTTACCACCGTGGATCTGCATGAAACAAACTAATTTTATACTTTCAATGATTATACCTGGACCACGTGCTCCTGGAAATGCAATCGATGTATATCTACAACCTTTAGTTGAGGAGTTGAAAGATCTATGGGAAGTTGGTATTGAAACTTATGATGCATACGGCCGGAATAATTTCCAATTGCACGCCGCTTTAATGTGGACAATCAATGACTTTCCAGCATATGGTAACCTATCCGGATAGAGCACCAAGGGTCATTTGGCTTGCCCGGTATTCAATAAGGATACTACATCACGATAATTGAAGAAAAGTAAAAAACAATGTTATATGGGCCATCGAAGATTCCTGCCATTTAACCATTGGTGGCGCATGTGGGAAAAACCATTTGATGGGAATTCAGATAGAAGGCAACCACCGAATCATTTGTCTGGTATTGATATGCTTCAGCAGTTACAACACATGCCACTTGTGATGTTCGGAAGAATACCAGGTAAAAAAAGAAAAGATCTGCATAAAGAAAAATACTTAGGGTGGACGAAAAAAAGTATTTTTTTCGAACTACCATATTGGAGCAGTAATTTGTTACGGCACAATCTAGATGTTATGCATATAGAGAAGAATGTCTGTGAAATTCTCTTGGGGACATTGATGAATATAGCAGATAAAACAAAATATAATTTAAATGCTCAATTGGACCTCTGCGACCTAGGTATTCAGAAAAATCTTCATCCAATAAAATCAGGTGATGTGTATAAGATTCCAGCAGCATGCTACACAATAGATGCAAAGGAGAAGCGTGCTCTATGTCAGTTTCTCATGAACATAAGATTCCCAGACAACTATGCATCGAATATATCTCGATGTGTTAAGTTTGAAGATTGAAAGATTTCTGGTATGAAGAGTCACGACTTTCATGTGATGTTACAACAACTCCTACCTATTGCAGTACTTGATCTCATGCCAGCAAATGTATCTGAAGCAATAATTGAACTTGGCATTTTCTTCAAGGAACTTTGCTCTAAATCGTTGCGGTTAGACATCCTCGAGAAACTTGACAAGCAAATAGCGATTACGCTTTGCAAGCTTGAGATGATATTTCCACCAGTATTTTTTATTGTTATGATGCACCTCCCTATTCATCTAGCCGCGGAGGCTAAGCTTGGTGGTCCGGTTCAATACAGATGGATGTACTCCATTGAGAGGTTAGTCATTTAACAACTATAAATATAAGCAAATTACTTAATTAATGAAATTGTTCTTTGCTTTGAAATATTCTATTAGTAATATAAATATTAATTTATCAGGTATTTACATACAATCAAGTCGTATGTACGGAACAAGGCCCATCCGGAAGGATCTATTGCTGAATGATACATAACGGAAGAATGTTTAACGTTTTGCTCAAGATACCTTTGCGGTATCGAGACTCGATTTTATCGTCCAGAAAGGAATTATGATGGAGGTCAGATAAACCCTGAAGCAACCTTATCTGTGTTTTCCTCCTCCGGTCGCCCAGTCGCAGGAGGTCGCACTTATTACCTTACAAATGCTGAGATCGATCAGGCTCAGTTCTATGTACTAAAGAACTGCACGGAAGTCTATCCATACATTGAGTAAGCTTATTTTAAGTATTAACTTGGTTTAAAATATCATTTATTAATTAATTAGACTTGGTTTAAAATATCATTAATCTATGGTTACTATGTTTCATGATTATAGACAACACATTGAGGAGATCAGAAGATCTGGTGTGAGGAACATTGAAAAGGAGCACATGAACATATTTTCAGAATGGTTTAAAATACATATATAAGTTCTTATTAAACCTTGCAATATAATTTTATCATACCAATTAAATGATATATTAAGATTATCAATCCTATTATGATACAGGTTGAAACTTTAGACGTTACTGAAAAACTAAAATTACTGGCAAGGAGCCCTCATCGTGAAGCAAAAATTTACGATAGGTACAATGTAAATGGTTATAGGTTTTCCACAGAAGCGTCTCAATTGTATAGAAAAACTCAAAACTCTGGTATTCATGTTAAGGGAGATGATACCACTAGCAGCACAGAAAACTTTTATGGTGTTCTTCAACAAATTTTGGAGATTTTCTATTCCAGCACTCTGCGTATTGTGTTGTTTAAGTGTAAATGGATTAATGTCGAGGATCGTCGGAACGAGTACAGAAAAAGAATGGGTATGGAAAGTGTAAACATTACACGCAATGCATATGAGAACCAACCATATGTGTTGGCATCTCTGGCTATGCAGGTTTTCTACGTTAAGGAGATAAAAGATCCAAAATGGCATGTCATATTGAAGACGCAACCCTGAAACTATTACAACATACCTCTTGTGGATCAACCGGATAGAGAGTCTGAAATAGATGATCAACCTTACCAGCAGGATGTGAATGATGATATCCCTATTCCTTCTAATTCTTGTGCATTGGATATTGAAGACGACATGAATTGGGTAAGAAATGATATCCCTCCAGAAGTCGCAGCATCTCACGGCGGTTAAGGTAAGGCTTACAACATATGTTTTTAATATTTTGTAAATCCTGACTATACATCACTATGTTTGCTAATTTTAGTATTGTTACATTGTCTAATCAGTTAAGTGATAAAAAATTCTTAATATGATCTTCATTAAGCATTTGTCTAAATGCGTAGTATATGGCCATTTTTATTGTAGTTAGTGGGCTCAAACTATGTTGACAGTGAATACTTTGATCAATCTTGTAGAGGTAGCACATCATTCATGACCCTGTAGTAGTTTATGATTGGGTTATAACTCTAGAACTAAGAAGTGAATTAAAAAAAGAAAAAAACAAATGGCTGCAGTGATGCAGTCCCATTCTTTGAAACTCTAGCTAGAATTTATCAATACGGTTTCCTTTTAACTTCTTAAAATCCAAACATATCCTTCTTCTAATAGATGTGAACAAATAAAGGGAAACGTGTCGGAACTTTTTTTCTTCTTTTTTAATGGTACAGAATAAAACATAACCAAAAGTATCTTACATCTCTTCTTGATCAAGAACACACCATCCTGATTTAACTCCTGAACTGTGGAATCTCAACCCCATGCAAAGTTACCAGATTGGAACTAGGGACAAAATAGCTAGGGGAGAAATCAGAAAAATCGGGGAAAAAGTCGGAAGGACAAAAGGAGTCGGAAAAAAAGTAGGTTTTTAAAAAATATATATAGATGTTCAAACAATTTTTGGTGCAATATACAGTGGGATTAAATCATGATTAATTAAGATTAAAAGGCATAAATCAGGATTAAAATGCAGAAACCATGATTTTTTTTTAACAAGATCATGACTTTTCCAAAAAAAATCAGGAAAGAGTCGTGATATTTGAGCCGTAGTGGGTATCAGTTTTAGCTTAAATGGCAGGGTATGGCGCTATTAGTTTGTTCTGCATTGAGTTTAGCATAGGTGGTGCTTCTAATACAAGGAGAATCAAAAGAGGGAAAGATCAAAATAGGAAGTAGAGAGGTTTGACCTAACTGTTGCTTCTATTTTGAAAATTTTGGCCTTACAAAGACCAAAAGGAATTAAAATTCATAAAGTGATCCCTAAATTGAAAGAAAATGCTGAACTTTCTTCTAGAAAATGTACACCTGCTCGATGTTGGTTGCCTAGGTCGCCTCCTAGGCGATTCAGCCCGAACTTGGCACCAAAATGTGTCCATGGACATAAAATGGGTGTAAAGGAAGATAAGAATGTTGCAATGAACACATGGTAAAACCAAGAACGATATGACTATAATGTGTATATTTGAGGAGGCATAGGAGTCAAACTGATAGGATAAAGCTTTATCAACTGAGATATGGGCATTGTAACAATAGATTAGAATCCAATCTATTGTAGGAACTAGGAAGAATAATGATATAGTTGGCTGGAAGTTTTACATATTTTATTTACTGTTTCTAATTTTCTACAAGTGATGAATGAAGTTGAATATACACATAACAAATGTTACTTTTTCCTCTTTTATTACTTGGTATAGACTCCTTGTATTAGAGTTTAGGGTTTTTGGGCTTGAGTATTTGCTTATTGGTTTGTAAAGCCAATCGATTCTATCTCATTCCCATATTTGTATGATTTGATTCAAAATAAGATTTATGTCATTGTAGATCTTATCATCAGGTAGATCTCATTCCCTCCTATTTAGTTCTTTTTATCTTTTCCTGCTGGTTTTTGGATCTTATCTTGTGAATCTTGTGTCTATGCTACGCAGAATTTGGTTATTGCCAACTGTTGAATTCTCCTTAATCTAAACAAAACATTTCCACTTCATTTTACTGCACGTGGTTTTTGGAAGTACTGTTCTAGAGTTTTATCTTTTATTCCTAACATTCTAAATGGATCACCCTTCACATTTAAGTAAAAGGAAAATCCTCATCATTGTGTGCTGTTATTTTGGAAGTACTGTTCTAGAGTTTTATACTTTCTATCGTTATCACTGGCTGTATTTCTATTTGTTGGCGGTTTCACTCTTCTATTTATTTTATCTTTTGATAGATATATCTATGAAAGAATTTTCCACTGCTCACTTTGTAGAATTGGGTTCTTATGATACTTTTTCATTGTCTCTAAAAATTCGTCATTTTTCATTTATTTAGTATTATACCTAATATACCAACACACCAACACACTTCACCATTCATTCTTGCAGTGCTGAAGGTAACTGTTAGGAAAGACAATGGTGATGTTTATTTTCTGACTGTTCGGTTGTACGGCCCAAACATTGACTTAGTGATTGATCGCAAGAGAGAGTTGCAGGTGGAAATTTCATTTGTTTTTCATGTATATAATGTCAGGCCTTCTGCGGTTAATTTCATCAAGAATTAAAATGTGTGTAGTAACATGCACTTTTTTCTCCATCTATTTTGATATCTTTTGATACTGAACTGCAAGGATTCTTCTATTCTGTCCGGGTGATTCTACTATCAAAATCAGTGGTGAAACCTTGACCAATCATTCTATAATCTCTATGGCTGCTGTCATTGTTTGTTGTTTACACAAGAATTTGCAATTATATAACAGTGTGCTTAACACAATTCATCCAAAAGAAAATTTGATGAGTAAAACTTGGATAAATTTGTATACCATTGCATTTGGATATGTTCTTATAAGAATGATGTTTCTCACAAACTAGAGTTTTGATCCATTCTCCATGAAGTGTTTTTTAATCAACGTGGAAGTGAAACCCTTTTTCAGACCTTTTGATGTTTTTTTGTACTAGGTTCAATCTCACAATCTAGAGTTTGGATTACATTCTCTATTTCTCTGTTAAGTGATAAAAGACTACTTTAAACATAAAATCAGCATTATGAGATAGATTGATCACTAGAATACTCTTTGACGATCATTTAATTCTATTCAACTTTTTCACTTTTTGAATTGGCTTGGATCACTGACCAATATTCCAAGAAATTTCATGATTTTCCATTGTCAGTTTCAAAATGCCTTAAATTTGGGCTTTCCCTTGTTCTATCTCCCTCAACTGAAATCCTCTTGTATTGGAAGAATGAAACTTTTAGGTACTAGGATTTTATATCCGTTTTAAATTTGTAGAAAGGAGTTGTCCCCCGTCTTCTTCCTCTTTGGAACCGTCGCCCTCACCACAGAGTTTAAAACAGCTCCAACAGGTAGGATGTGTTTTCCTGACTTGGAAAATTGGGAGGTTGGTGTCCTGCCTGACATGACATATGGCATGCTTCTTTACGTATCAGTGTAGACAGTTAAGACATAATGTTTTCAATTAATTGGTCAATATTAGTACTTGCTGCTTTGACCAATTGTTCTCAATACTGTTAGTATGGTAGCAAATTGCATTAAGAGTTATTTGTTTGAAGCTTGTTTCTTTGTTGGATGAAATTTGTTACATGTAACTCTGCTTATATATTGAATAATACCAAAATAAATGAATGACGGACTGTTTCTTCAAAGTTCAAACATTACTTTTCAAATATCTGGGTCTATTCATGTTGATTGTCTAACAGGTTGAAAGGGAGAAATGATTTGTGGCAGGAGTCATCGGTGTTTGTCGAATCCCCCGATTGGGACTCGCCGATTACAGGATCTCTCGACGCAGGATCATCCTATACAGAATCCTATCGTGGATCCAAGTATTGAGGATGTAGAGACACAGGAGCCCGATGTTCCATCCCACGCATCAGGTCCAATATCCTCTAGAGGTAAAATAATTAAAAATGATGTTAAGATCTCTTGTTTTTATGTCCTTTTTGTTTAAAACTATTAAAGATGATCTTACTTTAATTCTATTATTGTTTCAATGCAGAATAATGTTCTAAACGGAAGAGGGGCATCGCAAAGGGTATCCCTCGACCAAGCAGAGAAGAAGATAGACATCCAGTTAGTATTTCGTTGGGCCTGTGGGTCCGAATAAAGACAAGTTCCTCACAAAGATCGGCGTGTGGGTCAAGGACCAATCTAATTTTCCTTTTTGGCAAAAGGATTTCAATAACTTCCCCCAATCAAAATAGGAAAATATGGCGAGACTTGCTATGGTAATAACCTTTTCACAATCAAAATTCATTATTGTATATTATATATTGTTTCATATTACTAATTATTGCATCTTTTTTACTGCTAGGAATATTTTAACATTCAATACTCAGGGGTTCTTGCTAACTTCTTACGAGATAAGAGTAGAAAATCTTGGAATGATGCAAGATCGAAGCTATATCGGGAAAACTACCAGCCCTATCTGCATTGTGAAGCGATCCAGCATGTCCCTCGTGGTATGGAGTCCATGGACAGTGTGACTTGGACTAGAATATGTGAGGAGATATTCTCACAACCATGGTGGAAGGTATATTATTACTAGAGTTCTACATTACTGTAGTTTTTAGAATTATTGAGCTTAGTAATAAGTTATGCATAATATTTTACAGGGTACAAGTGATAGAAATACAAGAAATGCACAAATCAGCGTGTCATACATGTCTCTGGGCGAACAAACTTTGCACAAAGGAAAGAAGATCTGGTATACATTATTTTTTTAATTTTGATATGCAAAGTATTATGCAAATTAAAAATGGTTAAGATAATAGTCAAATAATTTTCCGTTATATGCAGCGTACGAAATTAGGACGGGAACCTAATCGCAATGAGATGTGGAAACTAAGGGTGTGCATCGGTTCGAAACCGACCTATTTAGGCAAAACCCAAACCGATCCAATCTTGGTCGGTTTTGAGGATTTTCAATCCGATCCAAACCGAACTAAGATTGGAATCCAATCCAATCCAATCCAATTAAAATCGGTTTGGATTGGATTGGATGGTCGGTTTAGGCTTTGGACCATCTTCTTATTGGGTTTCCCCCCCCCCCCCCTTCTACTAGGACCTCGTTCAACCTTAAAAAATAATAATTGTCATCAAATCATTAGGCCTAAATAAGATTTTTAACTGATTTTGAGTCATCCTACAATATTGCAAAGGTTGTTGGTAGCAAGGATATATGAGGACATACGGTATATTTAATAAAATATTATATGTATATACATATGTTGGTTCGGTTCGGTTTAGGTCGGTTTTAAATTTACAAATCCGTCAACCGATCCAATCATGTCGGTTTTTTAAAAACTCAATCCGATCCGATCCATTGAGGGTGTCGAAACCGATCAAAATTGGTCGGTTTGGTTTGATTTGGTCGGTTTGATCGGTTTGGATTGGATCCTGCACACCCCTAGTGGAAACAATGTCATATAAAGGCTGACGGAACCGCTGCGAATCCACACACCCAAGAGGTTACGGTAAGTGTTTCAACGTTAGTTATCGATTACTTGAATATAATTTTCCATGTGTCTTTAAATGCACTCATTGATTTATTTTACCTCTTCAACATTGCAGAGTCGGATGGATGCGATATATGATAGAGCAGTCCATGGAGACCTCTGGGACAGTGGATGAGAATGCGATATTCCGGGAGGTCCTTGGTCCAGAGAGTCGTGGACGCGTACGTGGCGAGGGGAGGGGCATTAGACGACAGGAGTACTTCAGCTCCTTACATCCATCCCAAGTAGTGTTAGAGAGGCATATAGCAGATCTCACCGAATCACAGGAGCGCTTATCAGATGAGAACCGTCAGTTAAAAGAATCACATGAACGCTTGTCGGAAGAGAACCAACAGTTGAAAGAATCACATGAGCGCTTAACAGACGAGAACATGCGGCTGAGTGAAGTAGTTCAGGGACTAGAAACAAAATTTCAAGAATTTAGCCAGCTTCTCCGGCGGGTACGTCTTATAGTTTAAAATTGTATACATGAATGTTACGACTATTTAAAAATAATCAAATTCATATTGTAATTTAAAAAAATTAAATATGTTCACAATTAAATTTTGTAGGACACTTTTGTATCGATGACGCCACAAATGCCATATTCCCAGATGCCATATCAGCAAAGTTTCACACAGATGCTCCAAGGTGGATGTTTGCGCCCTACACATCCTCCAGGTTATCAACGTCCAGATGATTTTGACCCCCTACCACATGAGTGATTAAGGTATATTTTATTTTCCATGAACTTATGTTGAAGCTCGAAATTGTAGTTGAACCCGCATCGAAGGACTTGAGGACACGTGTTCATATATAATCATATACATCTCTCTATTATGTTATATGCTGACTGTTCATCTTTTAACCTTTTTTTTTAATGTTCTGTTTGAATGGTTAGCCACTCGACATCTTATGGTCACACTTTTGACATTTTCTTTGTTTCTTTTCCTTTTTATGTTGTCCCCATACTTTATACATTTTATTTTTTTTTGTTTCATAAAGCTCATATTACTAATTAAAAGAAAAAATAGCTTTCTTTTTGGGTCCTTGGTAAGATTTTTACCTCTTAATGGCTAGGAATCTTTATATATATACTTCCCTTTTGAAAGAAAATAAGTACTAACTATAAGCACATGGAGAGCCACTAAGCTAGAGCCTGCAAGCTAACCAGGTGAAGGCCGGAACCATGGGCTCAATGAATAATCTAAGTGGCTCACCACCTGCACTCTGTCTTTTGTTTGGGCTTTTCCCTTCAGAAGAGGGTGAAAGAAGAGGGAGGAGGGAATGATGGGGGGGGGGAGGGTAGGGGGATTTATAGAGTGGGTAGAAGGGTGGCAGAGGTTGGGGAATATTAGAGTTCAAGAATATTAATTTGGGTGTGTTAAATAAAATTAATTAAAAGGTGAATCTAAAAGAGAAGGGTACTGGTGCAGCTTTAGCTTTTTTTCTTTTTAGGTTGAAAGGTTTGGGTCATGAGAAAGTGTCACCAATTTCTGTGGTAGAGAGAGAGAGAAGAGTGAGAGAAAGAGAGAGCATGGGTGGATGGGTTGGGTGTGACTGGAGAAACCATACCGCAACCTTATCTTAACCTTTTGTCAGGGTGGGTAGGGTTCCTTCTTTTAGAATTACGTGAAGATATATATAGGAGATCGACATGTGGCACAATTTTTTTTTTAGGACTTGGTGATTAGTCCTATAACAAGTTCCAATTTACAATTAGGCCATATTGAATTCAATTTAGTGATTAGTCCTATACTCTTAATATCCTTTTGTATGTGTCTGCATTATCGGTTCGGTGTTTCATACCCGGGAACCGAACATCAAACCGAACCGAAAACAAACCGAACCGACAAAACCGATTAAATCGGTTTGAATTGGTAAATAGGTACATAATAACAATACCTTGTTAATAGGGTACACCCTATAATTCTTATAAAAACTACTACAAAATTTTTGCTTGTTGATACAAAAAATTATAGAAAAACAAGAAAATTGAATAATAAGACAAAGAATTCTGTTATAGTTTATCCTTTTTTTTTTAGAACCCTCGAGGTCAGGAGGGTTATAGTTTATCAATGAACAAATTCATGGGAAGTGTGTTTCCCGTGTGGGTTGAGAGAGAGAGTGAGAGCCACTCTTGCGTGACCATGAGACGTGTCTCCTGTCCTTGTTTGGTTGGGGAGTGTGTTTCCCGTTCACTAAGGATGATGCCTTCAGCGATTGAGTCGTTCTTTCTTCTATCGCTCATAGTTTTTATAAATAATAAAAACATGGTTTTAATCTTGATACTCTTCCAAAATGTTTTCAAAATATTTTAACCTAATCTTACTTGTTCTGTTTCAAAAAAAAATCACAATAATTTCACACCTCGGGTTTTTCGCAGCCGTGAAAATTCGGGGCGTGACACCAGTGCTGGGGAACTGTACTTTTCTTCCTCCACCTCCTCTCGGTCGAGTTCCCTCGGTGGATCATGGCTTTGGCCATGGAGGGACTACACCTACAATGGACTCGGTGAACCCCCTGGCTTTGGGCGATCGGTGGCTGCTTTCCCCCAACCGACGAGGTTCCGGCAAACCTCATTGTGTGCCCTGGTTCCCCCAGGGGTCGCGGGGCAACCGGGAAGCAGAACCAGGGAGGTGATAGGTACGATGGGACCGGGCCAGCGCGATAGTAGAGGCAATGGTGCCGAGCCAGGTATGCCCTCTCTTCAGCAGATATCGCGAGATTTCGATATCTCTTGCCATCCTGAGAATGATCTGTTCACCGGTGATCGCACATTCGGTTCAAATTTTGAACCAAATGAGGGCGCCAATATTTTTTCCTTTCCGAGATTCGCAAGAGAGAACGCGGGGGTGAGGGTACCTATTGGCAAGCCCTTTGTTGACCTCCATGTGACACCCAGGAGGGGTGCCATGACAACCCAATCGTGGATGGAGCACAGGAGCATTCGAGGGATGCACTCTCACTGTCCACATACGGAGTAGGTCACGCCAATCACGGAGGACATAACCTTGTGTATTCAAGGGGACCCTACTACCTATCATGGTGCTGACATGGGATCCTTAGGAGGAGGAGAAGCACGGAGGGCAGCTTTTGGGGGGTTGGAGCAGCCGGCTAGTGCAGAGCAAACACAGCAACGACCGTATCGAGGAAGAGTTTCTGGCAGGTTTGACAACGTTCCGCAGAGGACCCGTTGCTGGCTTAAGCTTTTGTCCGTTCAAAGATGTGTCTTTTGGAATTGGACCTGGCCAACCCTTCTTTGTCTTTGCCTTTGTATCTGCTTGAAGATAATGTAATATTAGATATTGCCAGAAAGTGTGCATGGCTTTATTACATCTCCAGAATTGGATGGTGTTCATTTCGTTTTGGATACCATTAGAGACATGGAGGCAAAGAGGGCGATGTTAGCTTCGTTTTAACGTATGTTGTTATCCTTGTTTGATGAAGATCCTTTCGTGAAATGTTTGGGGTTTAGGGAAGTCGGAGAAGAGAAGTGCGACCAATACCTTTGCTTCCATCCATGACATTGACATCATCTGCATCCATAGTCCAAGAAGGAGAATCATATGAACCATTTTTTTCGTTCCTTGAGTACTAGGAAGATAGATAAATGGGAGGTGAAAGATGCGACAGGTGTGTCTAGAGGAATCCTAGTGGGATATAGTGACGACCACTTCCTCCTGAAGAATTCGTTTGTGGGAGTTTTTTTCCTCTCCCTTGTTTTGATGAATCGGTTGGATGGGAGGGACTAGATGATATCCTCCGTCTATGGGCCGACGGATCATAGTAGAGGAGATGACTTCTGGGTGGAATTGTCCTCTTTGAGGGTGAACTTTCTCGGCCATGGGTCATCGTCGGGGACTTCAATGTCACGAGAGGAGAGAGGAAGGCCTTGGGTGTGATGGAGATTTTTCAGCCATGCGAGCCTTCTCAGACTTTATTCGGCAGCAAGAGCTCCTAGATCTACCACTTTCAGGGTGCAGTTACACTTGGAGCAACAAAAGGGAGGACACGATCTTAGCTAGATTGGATTAGTTTCTTATTTCCGCAGAGTGGGACGTTCTGTTCTTGGGGACCAGTCAATGTGGGTTTGCGTCCTGTCTTTTCGATCACGCCCCCATTCTCTTGGCGACAGACTCAATACCTTCGGTGTGACCACCATTCCGGCTCAAGATGATGTGGGTACTCAAAGAGGGTTTCTATGGTTAGCTTTAGGGGTGGTGGAATGAGGCAAGTCAGCTGGATAATTCGGCATTGAATATGACTCATAAGCTCCGTTTCGTCAAGAAGCAACTTACGGCTTGGAGTAGAGAAAAGTTCAGGAACATTACCAAACAGATGGCCTCTTTGTAGGAATCGGATAGAGTGGAGTTACGGGGGGAGGTGGCTCCTTTGTTGGAATCAGAGAGAGTGGAGTTATCGAATTTAAATTTGACCTTGGGAGGCATCCTACGGAAGGAGGAGGTCATGTGGAGACAGAGATTCAGGGAGTAGTGGGTCAAATTGGGCAACGCCAACACCCCGTACTTCCACAGAGTTGTTTATGGCCATCGTCAAAAGAACTTTATCTCCGTTTTGGTTCAAGATGGTGCCACTTTATCCTTGACTTCGGAGATCCTATAGGGGGTAACATCCTTTTTCAAGGAATCTTTTCGTGCTGGCGAACCGCCGCGGGTGTCTGTCGAATGGGGTGCTTTGGACATGCCTTGACTTGGGTTAGATTAGGCAATTGATGTAGATTTATCGGAGGTGAAATTTCAGAGAGCGGTATTCCAGTCTAAAGGAGATGGAGCTCCAAGCCCTGACGGTTTCCCAATGAGCTTCTACCAGAAGTTTTGGGAGATTCTCAAGTCGAAACTATGTCGATTTCTCACCGATTTTCTTGAAGGCAAGCTGCGCATTCTTTGTTTGGACTATTCTTGGGTCATTCTTTTGCCTAAGAAGGATGGTGCGGAGAGTTTTTGGGACTTCCGACCGATCACCTTGGCTAACTGCCTTTACAAGATTGTTTCAAAGATTCGCACTAACAAGTTGGTAGCCAACATTAGTTCTCTGGTGTCCCCATCCCAGACAGCCTTCATCATGGGGAGGATGATCCTTGATAGCATGGCGGCAACTCAAGAAACCATCTTCCATTTTCGTGAATCTGATCGGGACGAGGTCCTCCTCAAGCTTGATTCGAGAGGGCTTTTGACCAAATTCGGCGAGACATTCTTCTAGATCTATTGCAAGCAAAAGACTTCTCGGACCTTAATTTGGTTGGGTTGGATTCGGGGTATTCTTTTCTCATTGAAGATTGACTGCTTGGTGAATGGGGTGCAGGGAGAGAGTTCAAAGTCCACAAAGGATTGAAGCATGGATGTCCGTTTTCTCCCTACCTTTTCATTTTTGTGGTGGATGTGTTTGATGCTGATATCCGCAAGGCGAACTGCGAGGGGCTAGTGAAGGGTGTAAGAGGATCAAGTTGGTCTACCTTCAACCTGTATTACACCGACAACTCCCTGCTTTTCACAGATGCTTGTCCATTTCAGTTGTCTTCCTTGAAAATCCTTCTTTATGGCATGAAGCTTTCATCAGGTTTGAATATTACTATATAGAAACCAGTTATATTTATCATTTATCTGGAGATTCTGGAAGCTTTGATTAATTTTTCTTCATTCAAAAGGATTTACTGCAGCAAATAAAAAAGTTGTTAGATCTGAATGGAAATGACGTTAGGTCATTTCCGACCTCATCAATGGTTTAAGCGATACTTCCGGTTGTCTTGTATAGTTTGGATTTTTTTTTTAAATAACATTTTAAAATTAGTTAATTCATTAGCGGTTGATCATAAATTAATATTTCACAGACTAGCGCTCCGATAGCCACATGGCAAGTTTGCATCGAAAAGAGCCTGCCATATCGTTGTCCTCCTTTTTCCCCCCTATGTGCGATAAAAACCGGCATCCAAGTTGCCGAGTATATCACACATGAAAAAATATTCCAATGCACCTTTCAAAAAATATATATATATATATATATATTCCAATGTAGCGAGGGCTTTTCGGCGTCATCGGAACACGTGCATGTTCCGATGACACTAGCATAACATCAGCAGGGAGCTCGTCCGAGTGACAGCGGCGGACCTTCGCAACGAGCTCGCTCACGATATTATCAGCTCGGTTCTAGCATTTAGGACAAGCTTGGGAGTGATCGACTTCAACTCGATTGCCACCTTGAGTAAACCCGAAATTCGGCAAATGCAACTATATCAAACCTGGTAATCAATCCGGAATTCAGCAATGCAACTATATCAAACCAAACCAAACAGTGGATTTCCAATTTTAGCTTTTACAAGTTTAAATTGTACATGGAAATCCAGTCGGATCAGATCTGGTTCATCGCCAACCCGGATTCGACCCGAGCCTGTTTGGCATCGATCAGCTCCTCAAAGAGCCGGCTCATTTCATTATGCGACGAGCCGCCCTCCTCCACCGCCCTGAGCGCCTTCTCCGCTAGCTCCCTCGCCCTCCTCCTCCTCCCATCGGCCTCCTCCCCACCTCCCATCAATCGGATCACCGCTCTCCTCACGTCCTCCCCCGCCACCGCCGTCCTCGCCTCTTCTCTGGCGCTGCACACCTTCGCGCCGACCCCGATCCCGGTCCCAAGCACGTCGACGATCAGCTTCTCATTGAAGAACTGCTCCGCAAAGAGCGGCCACGTGATCATCGGCACCCCAGCGCTGGCTCCCTCCAGTGTGGAGTTCCATCCGCAGTGCGTCAAGAACCCCCCGACCGCCGGATGGTTCAGTATCAGCAGTTGCGGACCCCACCCCTTTATTACCAGGCTCTTCCCCGCCGCCGCCACCCTCTCCTCAAACCCCTCCGGCAGGGCGCCGCCGGCCTTGCTCACCACCCAGATAAACGGGTGGCCGGAATTTTCAAGCCCCGATGCGATCTCGCCAAGCTGGGGAGGTGTGAACTTCCCCAGGCTGCCGAAACAGGCGTAGAGGACCGAGCCCGGGTTCTTTTCGTCGAGCCAACGGAGGATTACGTCAGGTTCGACGGAGGCCTCGTCGCCTCTCACCGCCCGGTCGAGGGTGTCTCTGAGAAACAGCGACACAGGGCCGACGTGCCACACTTTTATGGGTGAGGCCTTCTTGAACATCTGGGCGTACTCGGGCTCCATCTCGTCGAAGCTGTTCATAACCATGCCGTAGCTCCGGGTGTGAGCCTCGATCATTCGGGCTACTAGTTCGTCCCGTGCGGTGATGAAGGCCGGGAGCTGCGACCGCGTCATCTCAATCCGGTGGGGGAGGCCGGGCACGACGAAGGGGTCCTCATCGCCAGCCGCCGCCTCATGGAGCTTGAGGCGGCCGATGGTGGAGGGTACGAGGGACGCGAAGTTTCCTGTGCCGTGGAAGGCGATTCTCGGGGTCCCGAGGTCGGCGGTCCAGGGGTAGAAGATGTCGGACACAATGAAGTCAGCGTGGTGGGCCTCAAGGAGGTCGCGGAAGGGGCGCTCGAGGAGGTTGATGGCGTCGGTGAAAGCGGCGGTCAGGTCGGGGGTGGGGAGGGCGGTGACGTTGTCGGGGACTCCCACCTCGGAGGAGAGGAAGGGGATGGTGAGGAGTTGGATGGCCCGGCCGGAGAGGGCGGAGTTGGCGCGGTCGATGGTGGGTCGGATGCGGGAGGCGTTCCCGGTGGTGGTGACGACGGTGGCTTTGGCGCCTCGGTCGGCGAAGATCCTTGCGAGGTCGACCATGGGGATCATGTGGCCTGGCGCGAGGAAGGGCAAGAAGAAGATATGGAGGTCCATCGGAGTCTCTAGGTTTTGGGCCTGCTGGAGAGAGAGAGAGAGAGAGAGAGAGAGAGAGAGAGGTGGAGGAGCAGCCAGGAGAAAGCTAAATATGGATGGCTTAAAATTTATATTAATTTTCTGCCACAACTTAACTAGGGTGGCGATGGGTCGTGTCCAGACCCTAAACCCGGACCCGACCCGTTTATTAAACGGGTCTATCGTGTCGGCCCGTTTACGACCCGATCCCATTTAGCCCTGACCCAGACCAGCTAACTTCGTGTCGGGTAAGTCGGGTCTGCCATGTCGGGTCCGAAATTGCCAACCCTAAACTTAACACGCATAAAAATCAATAAAATTCACTCTAGGTTGTCGATTTAAACCCACAAAATAAATTTTTTTATTTTCATCATTTTTTTTTTTTTGGCAACCAACCAAATAGTTACTTTTTTTTATCTAATTGTTACTCTATATGTGCGATATAAAATCTAATTGGTTTCGCGTAGTTAAAATATTTTTTTTCACAAAAAAAATCATATTGTGACCAGATGAGCAGAAATACTGCTACAATCAATCGACAATTAAGACATTTTACTATATCAAATTGTTACGTACTCTTTGCTAACGGATTGTTACTATTTACAAATCGTTACTTTTTTGCTATGATTGTTACACTTTATATATAGGGCTAAAATTATCATTTAAAATATTTTGTTATTACTTGTGAGCGGCAGAAGGAGCCCGTGTTAGCCAAAACTAACAGATTTTTGCTCTTTGCCAATTGTTACTCTTGCTACAATTGTTACACTTTATATGTAAGGATAAAATTATCATTTAAAAATTTCCGTTATTACATATGCACGGAAGAATGAGCTCACATTAGCCAAAGTCCAACTACAAGGGCTTAATGTTTAAGTTCATCCTTTATCTCTAAAGTCTGAGCATTTATTGAGCTGTTCCCATGTGTTGTATAAATAGCAATATAAGTTGCTAAAGGTTGCAAGCCAAATCCCAATATACGACAGCAGCCACGTACCGATCGATGCATCGCACTCAAGACCCGATGGCAACCATCGCTGGTCATGAGGAAGGAGGAGGTGGGGCTCCGGCCAGTGTATCGCATCCCAGCCTGACTGCAACCACAACCCTCCCCAGGCCCAATGGCAGCCATTGCTTGTGAGGAGAGATCGAGGGGATGGGGATCCGGCTGGTGTATCGCAGCCAAGCTCAACGGCAGCCATGACTGATTAATGCATCGCACTCGACGTCCGATGGCAACCACCGCCGGTGAGGAGGGAGGAGGAGGTGGGGGCGCATTGTATTGCACTGCACCCCGATGATTAACAGTGTCTCATGTGCTGAAAACGTGACTGGACATGCATTAGCCAATTAACCTCGATTCGGGGAGATTATATTAAGCTCTTAGATTTTTCTAGTCGTTCCGTTCTTATTTGAGTTCTCTTCCTCCGCATCGCTCCCTCTTCTACTTCCCACCTCCAGGTGCCAAGAGCATTTTTGCTACCCTATTGGTAGGCCTACTAACAGCCCAATCGATGAGTGCAATGTGGTTAATTAAAGGTGATTCAATAGTGCAGATCAATTTTCAACTGGGTTCCATATGTATGTACTGGTGCCGGTTGAAAATTAAAGTTTTCAATCTATAGAGTAACGAATAGGGGGGAATAGTGGTACCCAGGAATAGAGACGATTCGAATCCGATGAGGGTGGGTGGAGGACGAAAGACACAAGTTGCAAAGCCCCGTTGGGGTGGATTTACTGTTGGGATTAGTGAATCCTACGTGCCAATTCTAGCAATGACGACACCTAATTATGATCACATCAGACACTCACACACCATAGCATGATATGCATAAATCCACTAGTCTATATTAGTGCAATCGATGTGACTTCGATATGGATGAGATCTGTATACAAGAGATGTGAGTTACCATACACACTCATGTAAGTTTGCAGTCGGTTGCTAGATTGGCACCTAGCTTACAAGATTGTAACACACTTATCTTCTTTGTATGAGAGATGGTCTATCTCGACCATTGGTATGAGATACCAAGTCATGTAGTGTTGATGTAACCGAAATACATCAAACATAATCAATAAAAGAAACCGCTATTAACAACTATCACATCTTCAACTCAACTATCGCTCAAAACCATAGGACCTCTACTGCTAGTTGACTAGAACCATAGTTCTAAAATGCGTTATGAACCCTTAGTTTATTGTTCACCACTTTGATTGAGTGATTTACATTGGGCTTTAAGGAACGCAAACAGTCCGTAAGAATTTTATATTTCCCTAGGGGAACTAGGTGTCTCATTGAGTGACTCTCATGAAGGGTTGATCACTAAGGCTGGCCAACCGTACTCATACTAAGATGGTGATCATAAAATTTTGAGAAGTCAGGACTCAAGTGGGTGAGCTAATCTAAGAAAGACACTCGGTACTGATCTCAGTTAGTTTCACGGACACTGGATTGGAAGGGTTCAAATGCAGCATAGTAGGATAAAGTGTACTCGTATAATAACTAATAGTCTCGGAGTACAGCAGTGCTATTATATTGGTTGTAGACACTGTTCACTGGTATGGCCTAGACCATAGCACCAGTGGGAGCTAAGGTTATTAGAGTCCCAAAAATTCCAACTCCTTGCCACCACTAATAGCCAACGAACCTGATTCAGCATTGTTAAGGTTTACTGATAGTAGGTAACACCACGGAGACCGAAAAACCAAGGGGCAAGTGGATCAGGAGTTATAACTTAGGTTTACCTAAGTTGTTCCTTTCTAGGGCCCTCGTGTGAAGAAAACCTAATTTGACTAAGGTTCTTTAGTGGAACCCACCCTATGAGCCCCAGCCTTGTGGGATGAAGATATAAATATTATAGTGTGAATGTTAGTCATATGCATTTTCTAGGGTTTACTAGGATCACTAGGTCTTGATTAAGTTGACATTCTTCGAAAAAGTCACAAGTGTCAACTAAGGATTAAGTTAGACCTCGGACGTTCTAGAAAAAGTCATTAGAACCTAGTTAAATTGACTTTAATGACTTCCCCTAAAATATAAGAGGTGCCATAAATGACCCGGGATGGAGAGCGACTCCATCTCCCTCTCTGGTCGATATCCTGGTAGGCAAAGGAGATAACCCCTAAGTGCAGGAGTATTATCATAATTATCCAAGGTGGATGTTGACAGATAATTAATTAATTATTTTCTCTTATTGGTTGCCTAGTTGAACTAGAAGAAACCATGGTGCAAGTTAGAGTTTGACCGCACTCAAACCGGGCTAACAAGTATGCAAGCCTTCTGTGACATAAGTGGGTGTCAGAACCTATGGGTGCAATTTGAGTGTTGTTGGCCATCCCATATAAGTGCTACACATGAGAGTTTCAGCCAAGGGATAAACCCTAGCTGAAATCCTCATATGGTAACATCTATAGGAGGTCATAAGGGAAGAGATTCATGGGATCTCTATCCCTTCATAATAAGAAACCCTATCTTGGGATTTTGGCCTATAACTAACCCTAGACACTCCCCTTGGCCTCTATTTCATGTCAAAATCGTGCCCCCCTCTCCCCTTGAGAGGTTCGGTTAAGAGAGAAGAGAATGAAAGAAAGAGAAAAAGAAAAAGAGAGAATAAAGAAGAGCATGAAAAAAGGTCTTTCTCCCCTTCGGGCTGCACCCGTCGAATCTTTTCGCTTTCATTGAGTATTTTTTGTGAGTATCTAGAAGGAGAAGACTCCCACAAGTATACCATCGTGGCTCATGTGTGTGGGAGGCGTTGAATCAGGACAGTAACGAGATCACAACTTCATTTTCAATCTTCATCTTCATCGAATCTACAGTCTTAGGCATCTAGAAGTCCTAAGAGGTAAACTTCTAATGATTCATAGATGATGGTAGCCATTATAATTTATTATTCTGAAAGCATGATAATTTATAATTAACTATTATTTAGCTATGGTGCGACTTTGGTTTTGATCCGATACGAAAATTTTCACATTCCGATATCTCGCCGGATAGTCAGAACCCTAATTTCTACGCCACCTTTTGGGTGGCAAAAATACGTACACTTCCGCCGCGTGCTCGGATAAACACTTACCCCTTTTTTTTTTTACTTTTTTTTTTCTTTAAAGATTTTGGTCAATAAATTGCCACCACATTACTCATAAAGTGCATTAGGTTATATCTGAAGTTTTTTCAGCATTCCAAAAAACTAGTCTTTGCACACTAAGAAAATAGATTACAATTATAAGGTTAAATGTAAACAAATAGGTCCTTGGATTATGCAAAGAAACTAGTTACATTTGTCATTTATCTAGAGATTCTGGAAAATATGATTATTTTTTTCTTCATTCAAAAGGACTTACTGCAACAAATGAAGTTGTTGTCCGATCTAAATGGAAATGAAGTGAGGTCATTTCTGACATCGGCATTGGTTTAATCGAAAGATACTTCTAGTTGTCTTTTATATCTTGGATTTTTCAAAAAATAATATTTTAAAAAATAGTTAATTCAATAGCGGTTGACCAGAGCTATATACTAAAGCTCTGATAGCCACATGGCAAGTTAGCGCCGAAAAAATATTTTCGCATCATTGTCCTCTTTTATACCCCTCCTATGTGTGATAAAACCGGCATCCGAGATGCCAGGTTTAATTTAAGTTATACAACACCTTTTGAATTGAATGACCTTACTCCAACACTTAACATTTTTTTATGAAAACTATTAAACTCAGCATCCTAGATGCAAAGCTTAACCCAGCGCATAAACTTTGCTTTATAGTCTAACATCATAGATTGATTCAATCAGTAAATAAGTACATAATAACAATACCTTATTAATAGGGTACACCCTAGAATTCTTATAAATTTTCGATATGGGACTAAACATGTGTTGAGTCGTACTTGGTAGGGGTATAACGTGAGTTGATTTGGTCCGGTTTGAAGCCAAACCGGAACTGAACCGAACTGAGTCGAATCGGCCAATTCCAAACTCGAACCAACCCAATGCATAGACCCAAATCAAACTGCATGACTCGGACTAAAGTTCGGTTGGATCGGATCGTGTCTCAAAGTAGCAACATGCACATAAATTTTCTTTATAGTCTAACATCATAGATTGCTTCAATAAGTAAATAGGTACATAATAAAAATACCTTGTTAATAGGGTACACCCTATAATTCTTATAAAAACTACAACAAAATTTTTTCTTGTTGATACAAAAAATTAGAGAAAAACAAGAAAATTGAATAATAAGACAGAGTTCTGTTATAGTTTATCTTTTTTTTGAGAACTCTCGAGATGAGGGGGGTTATAGTTTATCAATGAACAAATTCATGGGAAGCATCATATAATAAAGAAAATCGATGTGATCCATGATAGGACATTGAGTAAGAGAAAAATATAAATAAAACATTAGTGCATATAAAGAGGGAAAAATATTCACAAGGCAAATTTCTAATATTAGAAAGTATAATAAGAATATGGAATTCCAATGCAAACCTTAACCTACCATCTCCTACCTTAATCTTTGAAACTTTGATCCTCGCAAAATTTTATCGAATTTTAATAAATAGAAAGAGAGCAAAGGCCTAGTGACGAGGTAGCCTAACTCAGAAACCATATCCCTCTCTTCCAAACTTTATGAGACTCACTCAACTGAACCTATCTAGCCTAATCCAAACCTAAATATAATCGGATCTTGGTTTGGTTCGGTTCCACCAAACCCTAACCCATAACCGAGCTGAATTGATCGGTTTGCAAAATCAAGAACCAGACCCAATCAAGAATCATTAAGAATCCAAACCAAACCTACATATTGAGAATGGATTGGTATTGTTCTCGGTTCGACCCATACCAAGTTGCACCCCTAATATCGTTTGGTACTTATAATTAATGTTTATGATTGAGTAAACTCGATTGTTTTACCCAGTTTTGTCTCGACTGTTACTAGGTTGAATATCGAGTTTTAAAACTTTGGTTCTCTATCAAAAGCTTCCTCTAAGCCAATAAAAGCCATATGAAGAGTCTTTCTCTTCTATGTACATAAATGAATTGGTTGAATTAACATGAACAAATGAAAATAGCATTTGTTATTCATTTGCATATATCTATTTTGGTTATATGAAATCATAGTCATTTTTCTTAAATATTGTTTGACCACCCTCTCCCAAACTTTATGGTGTGATTCAAAAGCTTAGTTCATAGTAATTTGAGCAATTTTTTACGTCTTATTCTTATAAATAGGCACGATAAAGGTTCTCCAACCATTAATTAGTATCATTCTTATCTCAAAATTTTATTTTAACCAATTGAACCTGATTACTCCTAGGATTTTTCGGACTTAAATTGGTATCCCACTAGTCCCAATACGTTATTTTTTGTACATTTTGGCATAAAAGCTCGATTTCTAAAACAAAGATGACAAAAGCAAAAGCACTTGACATACAGTATACGTCCGAGAGTCGGGAGTTTTTTTTTGAAAGGTTGAAGAGTCGGGAGTTACTAGTTACTATATATTACCTTCCTAAAAAACTTACCTATATTAGTATTTGAAAAGACTGCAATACTCAGTAAACAACAGCTAATAAAAAAACATATGTTGTGGAGATTTAAATTACAAACCCTCCCTAACAGTGTCAAGCAGAATCGTCTCGATAATTAATAATTCAAAAACTACTTTGGCGGATGATACGAAACGACGATCAACATTATCCAAAAGTATTAGTACTTTACAATATACAATAACATCGATATAAGCATATGATTTTTTTTTTTACCGGAAGGAGGTCATTGTATGACCTTCATGTCCTCACCAACGAGGGCGTAGGAACCAAGGGGAAAACCGGACTCCCAACATCCAACCCACCCAGAAATGCGGCAACCATTGGCAAGCCAATGGACAACACTATTGGTAGTCCACAAAATCCATTGCAGTGAAACCTCCTCCAGGCGGTCCCAAGCCGACATGCAACATATAACCTGGGAACCGACGTCCTCAGTGCATCCCTTTCCAAGCACCAGTGCGTCCCGGGCTTTCGTAGCATCAGTAAACAACAATATCTTACTAATCTGCCTCCTCCCGAGTTCCCCCATAGCCACCTGAATAGCCCACAATTCGGCCTGCAACGAGGTTTCGACCTGACACCGAAAAGCTACAGCCACACACAACTGACCTTTTCGCGTAATCAAAACCCATGCTCCACTTACCACCTCATATGAAGTACTAAACGATCCATTCGTCCACATAAGATAGTGAGCTCCCCGATAGAAGTCCATATTCACCCTACTCAACACAACACTAGCTATAAACTGTTGTATCATATGATTCAAACGTGAATGGTTTTACCCATACTTGACAACGTGAAATGTGTCACAGACTCACTTTTCCAAGAAATCTTTTATTTTTTTTGTTTGATATATTAAATCCATGGGCGCACCTTCTCTCAAAATCATGGAAATAGATATTGATTTTGGAAATCTCTGATGAATTTTTTGTGAAAATTAAATACTTGGTTTTGGTTAAGCTAAACTAAATCTCAGGGGCATCGCATACCAAAAAAATTCCAAAATCATCTTATACCGAATATATTTTTAGTGAGAGAATATTGTAAAAAAAAAATACATGTAAAAAGTATCCGTTGTAGAGAGGATGTTGTAGAGAGAGAATATACTAAGAAAAAATATATGTTCTAGAGAGAGTTATAATAAGGAAATACATGTTATAAAGAGATAATGTTGAGGAGAGATAATTTTGTACCGAGAACATGTATGTCTTGGGAGATAATGAGGTAGAGTTATACATGTAGAGATAATGTTGTAGAAAAAAAGTTGTAGAAAGAGTTTGTTGTACAAAGAGAATGTTAAAGATAACCATATAATTTTAAGAGAGTTTTGTAGAGAACCATTTGGAAAAAATCTGACAAAAATGACTCAAAAATACTTCTCGGTTCTCCATAATGGAACACTATAGGTGAAGGTGTTTATTGCATTACTTCCTTCGTCAATCATTATAGTAAATGCATTGGGTTGAATATTATAAAACAAAAAGATGCAACTGTGATGCCTATTACAGCAAAATTACCATAGATAAATAATATGAGTTTCCTATTGTACTACTTGATATAGGTTGAACCTAAAACTAATTGTACCATAGTCCACTTCAACCAAAAGAAAAAGGAATCTAGATAGCATAATCAACTTAACTAACCAAAGATATATAGATCACCATTATTCCGACAAATTAACCTTACTCGACAAAAAAGTTAGCCCTAAACAAAATTTATTAACACTAATAACAAAAAAGCTACAGAAACACCTGGTTACGTCATCAAACTTGTCAACTCAATTCAAGTGCAATTCCATCTAATGGAATCGTAAGCAGCTAGTAAACAATCTTATGCGATAAATAATATTTTGTTAACCGATGTATATACAGTTGGGTTATACTGTATAGTATTTATGTATGGGCCTCACATTGAGGCCTTTCTCTTGTACATATTTGGGCATTGCCCCCCCTCTAATGAGATGGTTCATTCTCTCCAAACCCTAGCTCTCTCCTCCTCCTTCTAACATGCTTCAATCTTACCTTCATATAAACTACTATCATCACAAAATTAGCATGGCATTTCCATTGATATGGTCACAAGAATTTGAACAAAGTTGTGGATCTTAAAGAGATCACGAAACCAATTACTGATGGACATGAGCTAAAATATTTTAAGAAGGTACAAAGAATCTAGGGTTTCCATCTTCGGCTCAAGATCCCCACATTTTCTAACCTCAAGATCTAAAAGAAAAGAAAAAAAAAAGCACAGAAGATCAACGGAAGCCGACAACAATCTGGATTCAAGAAACACTAACACTGTCGATAAGAGATCGAGAAGTGAGACTAGGGTTTCTGGGAGAACTAACCCCATCTTGATTGGAAGCTTGCTCTCCCTCTGCTATCTCTCTCACGCACTCTCTCGAATTCTCTCAGGCGGAGCTTAGGAACAAGAGGCAAAGAGGATATAACATGGACCCTGACTACATATATAATGGACAAGCTTAGGATGCCAAAAATGTACTGGCTATGTCTAGTCTATCGGGATAACTCGGACCTTGCCCAAATGGGACAGTAAGTTTAAGGCTGCTCTAAATTTTATTTTGGGGTTATGTGTGATGCGTCCCTCTAACAGATCATTTTTAGTGATAAAGACGGGCAACTGTACGTGTGAGCACCGATCCGAACCTGACAAAAGCACTACAGCAAAAAGAGTAACAATCTTCAGAAATTGTTATTCTTTTGCTACAGTGAAATCACAGTAGCAATTTTTTTGTGAATTCTTGCTCCTTTTTTTTTGCTACAGTGAAATTACTGTAGCAAAAGAGTAACAATTGGTGCAGATTGAGCAACAATCTTATTGAGTAAATTGTTACTCTTTTGCTACAGTGAAATCTATGTAGTATTTTTTTTTTTTAGAAATCTTGTTGGGAAAAAAAATGACTAACAATCTGCGTAAATTGTTACTCTTTTGCTACAGTTAAATCATTGTAATTTTCTTTTCATGAAATCGCATCCCAAAAAAATTGCTACAGTGAAATAACTGTAGCAAAGCCACAGATTGAGTCCTATAGCGACAAGGACGGAGGGGCATGCTCTAAGGGACATTTTGATCATTTGAAAGGGAAAAAAAGTCATGTGTGGGACTTGCTCTAGCTACATTCTTTTTGGGAGATACATGGTGCAACACCATCTTATTGGTTATCCATTAAAGCGATCTCATGTCAAGAACTGTATACTAAGTCTCCCTTTTATTTTTTTAATTAAAAGTGTGTTTGGCTGCAAAAAAAGTTTTGTATGAAATGAATTGGTTGGAAAAGAAAAAATGACGAAGGAGTGGAAAGGGGAGAAAACTTAATTGTTGTTTAGATGGTTGAAAAAATAGAATTCCTTCTCTTTCTTGTGGTTTTCATGGATTTGGGGGGAGGGAGGCAGGGTTTTAGCAGGAACAACGGAACAATCATGAGGATCTCCAATGCTATAAAGTATATAGCGGGTATATTCTATTGTTTTGCCGGAATAGCAGTTGGTTTCTCCAGCCGAACGATTGTAATTTTTTTTAATAGCTCTAACGTTTGAATAAAATCGGTATTTCTTTTGATAGTTGTAATATATATTTGGAGGGCGTTTTTGAGATTTTTAGAATATTTACATGAATAGCGGGAGCCTCGATTTCCATCCCAAAATTGTAAGCCTATGGGCTTCCAAATGTGACCCACGTGCCCATATGTGAGGTCCACAGTTCATATAAGGCTAAAACCCAATAAGGATGGGCCTAAGTGATTGTTGATTGGGCTTTCCATAAGTATATATGCTCTGGGCTACTGGGCCTAATTTTGAGATCAATCTCATCCGTTGGATCTGTTGATTTCTCTGATGGGGAGAAATCATAAAGGGTTATAAATAACGGTACTTGGTCCCCCTCCCAGGTAACGAGATCTCTATGTGAGTTTTCTGGATACCCCCTCTGTCCACACCAGAGAGAGATCCCTCTTGCCTCAGGGAGTGAAAACCAAGTCCGGAGAACACGCATCAGAGATCGTGATTCGCACAAGTTCTTCATGCATGGATTCTTCCGCTTTTGGTAACGATCCTATACTCTTAGAAGTAGGATCTCTCATGGATGATCAGGAGTAAAATCCACTTACAATTGGTATCAGAGCCGTGGTTCCGGCCTAGACGGATTGGTTGAATGGCCGATTCACAACATTTAATTTCTACAATTTGTTTTCTTTGATTTTTTCTGTAAAAAATATAAAAAAATCGTTGTCTCCGACCAATTTCGATCGGATGAAATGGGAAGATTTTTTCCCATCGCTGTACCGCAAGAACCCCCAAATCCGATTTTTATTTTGACCGATTCAGAGGGCTCGTCAGACAACCACAAGTCCTCATCGTCCCTACCGCCGAGCTGCCATCGCATCCGAGATCCTCTTTTTTTTTTCTTCTCCATTTCTTCAACAAAAAAGGAAAGGGGATCGAAGAGAGCCGTCGTCGGGCGATGCTACAGGCTGAGGTTGAAGAAGATCCCGATGCTCGCCGGCGGCCTCACGTTGGACTACCCACGCGTGGGTGGCTGTGCATCCATCGATCGGCTCCGACGACGGTTGAGGGTGAAGTGACGGATGGTTGTGGGCGGTTGTCGTGAGTGGGGCGGCGGTTACAAGGCGCTGCCGTGAGACTTCGTGACCCGTCGCGATCCTGTGAGATCGTGAACATGGGTTGTTCTATTGGGCTTTGAGTTGGGTCTCAGTTGGGTTTTCTTTTTTAAAACCCAACCCAAAACTGAGTACAGAGCACTGGTTGTCGACTGTTTGCATATTCTGTGCTTCGTGGGAACCAACTTGATGGGCCCACTGTTAAGGTTATCTCAACCAAACCCATATGGGAAAAATTGAGGTAACATGCAACCAGTGAAATGTATTAAAACCCCATTCAATCCCAGTTGATTTGTTTCAACCCACTTGCCCCAAAAATCATCCGATCCAAATTTTTTCGAATCGAACTAATCCAGGTATGAACCGATTTGGCTTGGACTGAATCAAGTCATACCACTCAATGAACCATCTGTCATTTGATTAAATAAGGGCTTTTCTGCGAAATATTTATGGGTCGGCCAGGGACCTATATGCAATTTATTCTCTGTGAATGTTTCTGCAATGCTGTGAATGTTTCTGCTATGCATATTGCTAGACCTATATTCGATCCCAAAGACTATGGGATTATTCAGTAATAGGTCATGTGAAGGAAAATGTAGAAAGTTCTTTTATATAATTTTATAAATTGCAGGGGCATGTTTATAAACAGTGCTTCCAAGTTGTTTTATTCATCAATTTTGGTCTGTATAATTGGACTTTGAACTATCTATTATTTTTTGATGGTGTGTGGAATCCCTGGCCGAGCCCTAAAGCCCTGTTTTATATCAATTGACAGAAAAGACCCTAATTTTTTTGAAAATCACTAAATTGTGCCATTGACGCATCTTGTTGGATGCAACTTTTCTAGATGGAGTTGATTTGTGCCTACACTAACTGAGTGCTAGCCAAAGGAGCCTCAAGTTGGAGTAAGTACTTTCTTCACCATATAAAGCTCTTGAGTTGTCACTATTTAGTGTTCACTACTTGTGGTAGTATTTTGAGTGCAACACTTATAGGTGGTACTTATTTTGAAGACATCTTAACTGTCCAAAGATGTCATACTCTTTAAAACTGAAAACTTAAGAATCACCAGTCTTACAGACAGATGCAAACTGTCAAGTTGAGTGAACCTAGAGCAGTCATAGCTCTACTCCCAAAGAAGGGGTTGTGATATTGCATTTGGTTGCTTACCAAGCCATCTTAGTCTGATGCTCAGATAATGGCATGGGATAGTTAAAGTGTGGAATTCTGTGATGTAGCTTCTAATTTACTTTTCCTGCTTATTCTGTCTTACAACTGTTAATCCTACTATGTTACTACCAATGAATAATTCTCTTTCTATCCTTAATGGCTCCAACTATTCGGAGTGGAAGGAGAGAATGTTGATACTGTTAGGATGCATGGACCTAGATCTAGCGTTAAGGGCTGATAAGCCAACCTCTCCAATCGAGGGGTCTACCCCAGATCAAAGGGCCTTCTTTGATAAGTGGGAGCGCTCTAATCGGTTCAGTTTGATACTGATGAAAGCGCATATCGGAAGAAACATAAAGGGATCTATCCCCGATTGTGAGACATCCGGCGAATTCATCGACGCCATGGAGCAACAGTTTGCTAGCTCTAATAAGGCACTGGCCAGCACCTTATTGAGTAAGCTCTCTTCCATGAGGTACTCCGGATCCGGATCAGGGTCCATTCGGGAGCACATAATAGAGATGCGGGATATTGCATCGCAACTGAATGCTATTGAGATTACCATCTCGGACTTCTTTCTGGTGTAGTTCATACTGAATTCCCTGCCAGCTGAATTCGAATCCTTCAAGATCTCCTACAATATACAGAAGGAAAAATGGTCAGTGAATGAACTACTGATCATGTGTGTTCAGGAGGAGAGCAGATTGAGACAGGAGAGCTCACATAGCATCAATATGATCTCTCATAAGGGTCAGAAGCGCACCAGAGGAGAAAGTAGCAGGTATGTGAATCGTGACTCGGGGAAAAAGAAGACTAAAAGGGCACCAGCTACTCAGGAAAATCAAGCTGGCATTCAGGGCCCTAGATGTTTCTTCTGCAATAAAAGAGGTCACGTGAAGAAGGATTGTCCTCGCTATGCTAAATGGCTCCAGAAAAAAGGTAACTCCTTCGTTTCAGTATGCCTTGAATTGCATTCAGTTTATGTTCCCTCTGATACTTGGTGGATTGACACTGGTGCCACTGTGCATGTGGCAAATTCCATGCAGGGATACCTGTCTAGCAGGCTGCCAAGACCTGCGTGCACTCGAAAGTTCAATCCGTTGGCACTTTTAGGTTTTTTCTAGATTCTGGCTTTGTACTTGATCTAGAAAATACCTTTTATATTCCTGCATTTTCTAGAAATTTGATTTCTGTATCAAGACTTGACTTATTGGGATTTTCTTTTAGCTTTATAAATTCTCAGTTCCAGTTGTGCTATCAATCCCAATGTGTTGGTTCAGGTATTCTGATTGATGGGTTGTATAGGATTTTACTTAATACTTCACAAAATCAATCGTTAGTAACTCTGCATGGAAATAAAAAAACCAATAGTCACTTGTCCTTATTATGGCATAGGAGATTAGGGCATATCTCTAAGGAGAGAATCCAAAGATTAATTAAAGAATGATTATTGAACATCACCTTCTCTGACTTTAGAGTCTGTGTGGACTGCATAAAGGGCAATTAAGCAGACCAAGACCTCCTTTAAAGGTGCTATAAGAAGTGATGGAACACTATACTTGGTCCATACTGATATTTGTGGACAGTTCCCGCAATACATGACAGGCTAATAGTATTTCATCACATTTACTGATGACCATGCAAGATTTGGTTATATCTACTTGCTTAAGGAGAAATCTGAAACACTCGATACATTTAAAGCTTTCAAGGCCGAGATAGAAAACCAACTTAACAAAAGAATTAAGGTGGTCAGACCAGATCGAGGTGGTGAATACTTTGATAGATAGACCTTAATAGGCCAGGCTCCTGGACCTTTTGCAAAGTTTCTTGAACAGTGTGGTATAGTTCCTCAATACACCACTCCTTGTACGCCAAGCCAGAATAGTATAGCAAAGCGAAGGAACCGTACATTGATTGATATGGTTAGGAGTACTATGATCAGTAACTCTACCCTGGCCTTTCTTTATTTTTATGGGTTGAATCCTTAAGGACTGCCATGTATATCTTAAACAGGGTTCCTTCGAAGGCTGTTCCAAAAACACCCTATGAAATATGGATAGGAAAGAAACAAAGTTTAGGACATTTGCACACGTGGGGTTGTCAAGCTGAGGCTAGGGTGTGCAACCCATATATTAAGAAATTGATCATAAGAACCGTATCAGGTTATTTCATCGGTTATCTGGAAAGGTCCAAAGGGTATAAGTTCTATTGTCCATCTTCTCCTATAAAGATTATAGAAACAAGGACTACAAGATTCATAGAGGATGACTCAATCAGTAGGAGTGTGCAATCTCGACACATAGTATTCAAGGAGCATATAGAGCAGGATACTCCTTTACAGGAAACTCGTGCACTTGTTCCATATGGGTTTATTCTATTTTCAGTTGGACAACCTCGTGCTGTGGAAATACAACCTATAATTCAAGAACCACAAAATGTGGAACAGGACCACTCCATCAAGATTCTGAACCAATTGTTATCCCATAGCAAGCACCACTAGTAGGAGCACAACTGGAGTTGAGGAGATCCTCTAAACAGAAAAGACCTACCATATCGAATGATTATCTTGTCTACCTTCATGAAGATGGCCATTGTGTTGATGATCCCTTTAGCTTTTCTGAATCCATGAATAGTTTTGACTCTAAAGAGTGGTTCAATACCATGAATGATGAGCTTGAATATATGGCTAAGAACCAAGTCTGGGACCTTGTAGTATTACCTGAAGGATCGAAGCCCGTTGGTTGTAAATGGGCTTTCAAGACCAAACGGGACTCAAGAGGTAATATAGAAAGGCACAAGGCCCGATTGGTAGCCAAAGGATTCACACAGAAAGAAGGCATTGACTACATTGAGACCTTCTCTCCAGTATCCAGGAATGACTCCTTCAGAATTATCATGACTCTGGTGGCTCAGTTTGACCTTGAGTTGCACCAAATGGATGTCAAAACTGCTTTTCTGAATGGGTATTTATATGAGGAGGTTTACATGAAACAACCTAAAGGATTCTCACATAAAGGACAATAGCAGATGATATGCAAACTAAAGAAATCAATATATAGACTAGAACAATCCTCCTGACAGTGGTACCTCAAATTCAACGAGGTAATACTGACCTTTGGTTTTAAGGAAAACATTATTGATCAATATATTTATCTAAAGGTCAGTGGGAGCAAATTTATAATTCTAGTCCTATATGTTGATAATATTCTGCTTGCCAGCAATGATCTTGGACTGTTGCATGATACGAAAGTTTTCCTATCCCAGAATTTTAAAATAAAAGATATGGGTAAGGCTTTCTATGTCCTTGGCATAAAAATTCGGAGAGATAGACCAAAGGGTAATTTAGGTTTGTCTCAGAAAGCCTACATTGAGAAAATTCTGGAAATGTTCAACTTTCATAAAGACAGATCCGGAACAGCTCCTGTACATAAAGGGGATATATTTAGTAAATTCTAAAGCCCAAGAAATCAATTGGAGCGGGATGGCATGGCAGAAATACCATATGCATCTGCAGTTGGTAGCCTTATGTATGCACAGACGTGCACACGTCCAAACATTGCCTTTGCAGTTGGATTACTTGGCAGATTTCAAAGTGATCCAGGCAAAGCGCATTGGGATGCTGCCAAGAAGGTATTCAGGTATCTGCGAGGGACTATGGATTTCATGTTAATATATAGGAAATCAGATGAGCTGGAGGTTATAGAATTCACGAACTCTGACTTTACCAGCTGCCTAGATACTAGGAAGTCCACTTCTAAATACGTCTTCCTATTAGATGGAGGAGCAATTTCATGGAAGAGTCAAAAACAAACAATTACAGCACCTTCCACGATGGCCGCATAGTACATTGCATGTTATAAGGCTACATCACAGGCGATTTTACTGAGAAACTTCATCACAGACCATCAGATTATGGACTCCATTTCTCCTCTACTTAGTCTTTTCTGTGATAACTCAGCGACGGTTGCATTTTCCAATAACAACAAGTTCTCCAGTGGGTTTAGGCATCTAGACACCAAATTTCTTGTTGTTAAGGAAAAGATTGACAGTCATCAGGTTTCAATTGAGCATATCAGTACAGACCATATGCTTGCAGATCCGATGACCAAGGGGCTAGCACCTGGCATCTATATTGAGCATATAAAGTCCATAGGTCTGATCGAGTCATTTGATGTGTAACACATTCAGTTTCTTAAGTGTATTATTTCTAATTGACTATAAAGATATTGTGTTCTAATCCATTAGGATTATTAAGAAAATTATATTCTAACCTATTGGGATTATAAAGTAGGACCAAGTATAGACATAAAGATACGTCTATTCTAGGAGTGAACATATTGATCAAGTTCACTCATACAGCTTCCCAGATAAAGTCACTTGGTGGGTTTGTATTAGTGGTACTCGTGGTTATGGAAGGAAATGTGCGGCTCTAAAAGGGATAGCACAGGACCGCCTGGCCCTTACCATTGAGCTTTCTTATTAAAGTTAAGGGGCCTAGAGCATTATGGAAAAGCCATAAAAGTTGTTTTTTAATTCTTTGACCGGCATTTAAAGTTTCTTTTGAATATCCAATCACCTGACCACGTAAAGTTTGTTTCAAATTTATTTTACATATACAAGCGTATATTATGTATTTTTTTAAATTATGGTCAATGTGGTCCAAGTGAGAGATTGTAAGCCTATGGGCTTTTAGATGTGGCCCGCGTGGCCACATGTGAGGTCCACAGTTCATATAAGGCTAAAACCCAATAAGGATGGGCCTGGGTGATTATTGATTGGGCTTTCCATATGTATCTATGCTCTGGGCTACTGGGTCTAATTTTGAGATCAATCACATCCGTTGGATCTGTTGATTTCTCTGATGGGGAGAAATCATAAAGGGTTATAAATAACGGTACTTGGTCCCCCTCCCAGGTAACGACATCTCTACGTGATTTTTCTGGATACCCCCTCTGTCCACACCAGAGAGAGATCCCTCTTACCTCAGGGAGTGGAAACCAAGTCCGGGGAACACACATCGGAGATCGTGATTCGCACAAGTTCTTCATCCATGGATTCTTCCGCTTTTGGTAACGATCCTATACTCTTAAAAGTAGGATCTCTTATGGATGATCAGGAGTAAAATCAGTATTTCTTTTGATAGTTGTAATATATATTTGGAGGGCGTTTTTGAGATTTTTAGAATATTTACATGAATAGCGGGAGCCTCGATTTCCATCCCAGAACCTATATATATATATATATATATATATATATATATATATATATATATATATATATATATATATATATATATATATATATATATATATATATATATATATATATATATATATATATATATATATATATATGGCAACAAAATCACCTCCATGCAGGGAGAAATAGGAACCGATTGGAGAAGCCCGTCCGACAAAAATAGCGTTTTGGCGAACAGTTGGAGATGCTCTTACTTACATTTAAGACAGACACTTTCTTGTGAACCAAACATCCAAGTCTTTATGGAAAATCATAGTTTGTTTCTCTTTCATATACTTTTCAAACTCAAAGGGAAAATTATTTTGGTGCTAACTTTCTACCACGAGATTGATTGTGATGCCTCGCTAGTAACTAGAAGTCCAATACCCACTCGACGCTCATCACAGTTCCTTGCCGTCGGCTGCAATATGATTCACTTTCAGATTGCTTGTCATCGTGTGGCTGTAATGCGCGCCGGCCAACCAACCGGGGTCAACCAACTAGAGAAGATCTGGTACTCTTTTCTGAGGGGTGAATGCATGAGTTGATTAGGTGCGATTGACCACATTATTGGGTGTCTGATTTTGAGAGGATTTGAGTTCCGCGAAGTATATCATACCGTAAAATATCCTCGACTCATTCTCTACCTAATGATCGTGAAATAGCAAAGCGAGCTTGGCCTAAGATCTCTCTCTCTCTCTCTCTCTCTCTCTCTCTCTCTCTCTCTCACACACACACACACACACACACACACACACACACAGAAGGACAAATTATATCATTACCTTGCGTATTTACTAGTAAATGTTCGTGCCTGTCGGCACTCGGACGGCCGTCTTCGACGGCCTAAGCTGCCTTCGGGAAGTGATTCACTTGTTAGAGAGAGAGAATATTAATTAACCTTCTAAAAAAAGTATCAATTAATATCAAATGGCTATTAAATGTGATTGAATAGGAATTTATCATCTTTTAGGTTTTTAATTTCTTTATAGTAGGTTTTTAATAGGATTTATGAAAGAGAGGGGCAGCTCAGGTAGAACTCATTGGGGTGGAGAAGAGGATTCCAGTATTTATTACCTACCTAATTTTGGGTATCTATGATTGAAAAATTGGGATCATTTATTAGGTAGTCAGTCGATTTAGGTCATCAGACGGACGTGATATTTACATAAAATCAGACGGCTAAAAGGTTTTGTTTTTTGTCCTAGTCAGTACAATACCGTCATGCTATGTTATATAGACTAGTGCATGCCCGTGCCTATCGGCACTGAAGCGGGCTGCCTTCGGTGGCAACACATATGTCGGTACTGCAGCGAGCAGGCCGCCTTCGGCGGCAACACTGTGGGCACCGAAATTAGCCCACGGGTCGAACCCGACCCGCACACAACGGCCCGCATGAAATTGGCCCGCACACAACGGCCCGGATGCAAACATGGCCCACACACAACGGCCCGCATACGAAACTCGGCCCACACACTACGGCCCGCATGCGAAACCCGGCCCACACACAACGGCCCGCATGCGAAACCTGACCCGCACAAAACGGCCCGCATGCTAAACCTGGCCCGCACACAACGGCCCACCAGCGAACTCGGCCCACACACAACGGCCCGCATGCGAACTCAATTCGCATGCCATGGTCAGACTCAAAGCAAACGGGTCCCACCAGACCCGCTACCCGAACCCAAAAGGGGGGCCCACTGGCCCCCCTCTTCTTGAAAACCGTGCCCCCTCCCCATGGGGAGGTGTGGCCGGTCATGAAGGGAAGAAAAGAAAAAAAAGGGAAAAGAAAAAGAAAAAGAAAAAAAATCCTAACCGCCTCGATGCGGGGGGAGGTGGCGTGGACGTCTACACAACCGTAGATCCGCGACGATCCCTCGATCCGATGGACAAGATGACGTCGTGTCGCCATGTGATCCGAAAGTGCAAAGATGACGACGTATCTTCAAAGATCAAGTCACATCTTGCCCGTAACCACCCCAACTAAAAAGGAGGGGATCGAGTTTGTTTCCCCAAATAAGGGAACAATATCTTGATGGTTATGGGGGGAGATATTGGATGAAACAAAAAGATTTCAGCTATATCTCTCCCAACCTTCCCCCTTTGCCTATAAATAGAAGGGGTGGGGGAAGGCATAAAGGGTCGGAAAAGCTGAAAACGAAGGGGCTCTGCAAGAGAAGCTCCAACGCTTGAAGACCGAAGGCTTCACGAGGCACGGCAAGCACGTCCTACGGGAATCCTTGGCCCTTCAAGTCCTCATCAATGTGAAGACCTTGCACTCAAAGATCAAAGCTTCAACTCCTCGCACGAAGAAGAAAGCTTGGAGAAGAAGACCCGGAGTTGTCATCATCCCAACTTCTCCAACGATCTTCATCAACTCCGAAGACGCCATAAGCAAAGGCCGGAGAAGAAGATCGAAGCCGACAACACCCGTCGTCTTCAACAAAGGCATCGACTCCTCGCACGAAGAAGAAAGCTGGGAGAAGAAGGCCTGAAGCCGGTGTTACCCCTGTCATCTTCGTCAACAAAAGCCGACGCTACAACCGTCGTGCGGAGATCGGCGCTACCCCTGCCATCTCCATCAACAAAAGCTGACGCTACAACCGTCGTGCGGAGATCGGTGCTACCCCCGCCATCTTCATCAACAAAATCCGATGCTACAGCCGTCGCATAGAGATCGGTGCTACACAACCTTAGATCCGCGACGATCCCTCGATCCGACGGACAAGATGACGTCGTGTCGCCATGCGATCCCAAAGTGCAAAGATGACGACGTATCTTCAAAGATCAAGTCACATCTTACCCGTAACCACCCCAACTAAAAAGGAGGGGATCGAGTTTGTTTCCCCAAATAAGGGAACAATATCTTGATGGTTATGGGGGGAGATATTGGATGAAACAAAAAGATTTCAGCCATATCTCTCCCAACCTTCCCCCTTTGCCTATAAATAGAAGGGGTGGGGAAAGGCATGAAAGGTCGGAAAAGCGGAAGACGAAGGGGCTCTGCAAGAGAAGCTCCAACGCTTGAAGACTGAAGGCTTCACGAGGCACGGCAAGCACGTCCTACGGGAATCCTTGGCCCTTCAAGTCCTCATCAACGTGAAGACCTTGCACTCGAAGATCAAAGCTTCGACTTCTCGTACGAAGAAGAAAGCTTGGAGAAGAAGACCCGGAGTTGTCGTCATCCCGACTTCTCCAACGATCTTCATCAACTCCGAAGATGCCATAAGCAAAGGCCGGAGAAGAAGATCGAAGCCGACAACACCCGTCGTCTTCAACAAAGGCATCGACTCCTCGCACGAAGAAGAAAGCTGGGAGAAGAAGGCCTGAAGCCGGTGCTACCCCTGTCGTCTTCGTTAACAAAAATCGACGCTACAACCGTCGTGCGGAGATCGGCGCTACCCCCGCCATCTCCATCAACAAAAGCCGACGCTACAACCGTCGTGCGGAGATCGGTGCTACCCCCGCCATCTTCATCAACAAAAGCCGACGCTACAACCGTCGCATAGAGATCGGTGCTACACCCACCATCTCCACAAGAAGCCTTCAACTCCGATCAACCCAAATATGCCCGGAGAAGAAGCCAGCCCACGTCACAACCGTCGAGAAAGCCGAAAGAATAAAGAAGCCCTGAAAAAGTAGCCTTCGCCGTTCGAGAAGAAGATCGAGTCAAAGCCAAAGCCAAAGCCAACGCAAGAAGCCAAAGCAAACGCACCGGTAAAGCCCGCGCCAAAGCAACGCACGTGCCAAAGCCAAGCAACTACGACGGTCACGAGCAAAGCACCGCACGTTCTAGCCGATACGACGCGAAGTCCGGAAGAACTAAAGCATCACAAGCCTCTACCCGTCTACGTTCAAGCGCAGGCACCAAAGCAAAGCAAACGCCAAAGCCACGCCAAAGCAACGCTAAAGCCGAAAGCTAAAGCCAAAGCCGACGCCAAAAGCACGATCGACGTCGCGAACCGACGATCAAGGACGCTGAGGTCGAGTAAGGATCGAGGAAGACACGAAGACCAAGGAACGAAGCCCAAAACCTCCCTAGCTGAGAAAGCGCGAAGCACAGACGGGACAAAATCAACGGCCGATATTCCTTAGCCTCTCAAGAAACCCTCACCCTGTAAAGACCTCTGTCCTGGGCAATCCCTTCAGAGCTCTCGCACGAATACCACGTGGAGACACGGATCAAAGGGACCCTCCAGAGGATCTCTCCCACAATCTCCTGATCAAACATTCACTGCACCCGGACTCGCCACACCCGAGTCCCCGGGTCCCGGCCAATCTGTAATCGTGTGCTCGCAATAAAGACGACCCGTATCTTTTTTTCGCGCTCACAGATTTTTGGCACGCCCAGGGGGACATCCTCTTCTTTCATCCGTACGTTTGAAGGAATTGCTTCAAGTTCGCCATGGCCGGAACGAACGATGATACGTTTGCTCCAACAAGCCTCTCACTTATCGCCGAGTCTCCACTACTCCAACACGGCGATCCAGAAAACCTGGAGGATAACATTCCCCCGGTAGTACGCGTCTACACTCGGTGTACTCAAACTCTTGCGGACTTTTTCACGCCAGAAACTACTGTCGAAGATGCTCTCCAAAGCGCCAATGAGGCATTGGTGCATGAAGAAACAAGCCTCGATCCTGGAATTCAAGTCCAGAAATTTGGGGAGGACCAGCCCCAACCCATAGCTCATTCGGGTTCTCCAGCGGGCCTTGCACCTCCTTTGCAGGGGGCAAACGTCCATCATCAAACGGAAGCAAGTCGGCGCAACTACGTCTCCGACGATGATGGCGACGATGCAGGCATGCAACATCGAGACGTCCTGCGTCATCATCCTCCGTCCGCTCTCTAACTCCAAGTCATGCAAATGGGTGAACACATGGCGCAAATCACTCGACTAATGGAGGAGAAGGATCGTCACATTAACACCTTGCTTCAAAGGCTAAATGCAAGGGATGCTACGGCATTCAACCAACCTCCTGCTTCTCCAGCAGCTGCTCCGGCTCCGTCTCCAATTCCCGCTCCTGCAGAAGTTGTTCCGGCAATGCTAGCGACTACTCCCGCACTCTCATCGGCTCCTATGCCAGCGGAAGTCATCTCTCCAGTGCCAGTCTCGGTGGCCACACAACCTCCAACGGCAGCAACAATGACTGTCCAGCAAATACAAGCGCTGGTGGCCGACATGGTGCGCTCCCACGGTGGCAGTCTACCTCCAATCACAGCGGCATACTCAAAGCCTTATACTATAAGGATCCAACAGCTGCGCTTCCCTACCGGGTTCCAGCCACCAAAGTTTCAGCACTTCAATGGGAAGGGCAATCCAAGGCAACACATTTCCCACTTTGTCAAAACTTGCAACAACGCCGGCACATACGACGATGAGATGGTGAAGCAGTTCGTTCGCACCCTCAAAGGTAATGCTTTCGACTGGTATGTTGATCTTCCTCCAGGATTCATCGATAGCTGGGATCAAATGGAGAGGGAGTTCGTTAAACGCTTCTACAGCACTCGGCGCATCGTCAGCATGACCAAGCTTACTGCCACCAAGCAAAGGAAAGATAAGCCAGTGATCGACTACATCGATCGTTGGAGGAACCTTGCGCTAAACTCGCGAGATCGCTTGTCTGAAGACTCGTCCATCGAGTTGTGCACCCAAGGCATGCACTGGGGCTTGCTCTACATCCTCAAAGGGATCAAGCCTCGGTCCTTCGAAGAACTGGTGACTTGGGCTCATGACATGGAGCTCAGCTTAGCAAATCACGGGGACTCAAAGGCCAAAGCATTCCTGAAGGTGGAAGAGGAGGATGAACCAGCGGCATCAAAGCAAGTCAATGTCACCGACCTCGCTTCGACTTCCAAACCACTCAAGATCGGTGGCAAGCCGGACAAAGGCAAAGGAGCAGCCATACCACCTCCTCAGCCTCAACGGCCACCAAGGATGACTCTCGAGGAGCTTGAAGCTAAGGAGTATCTCTTCCCAGACTCGGAAGTTTCCTCTATGTTCGATCAGTTGATGCAAGAAAAGATGATCGAGCTTCCGCCACCAAAAAGGCCGGAACAAGCACATCGAGTCAACGATCCACTCTTCTGCATATACCACCGGATGCTCAGCCATCCCATCGAGAAGTGCTTTGTCTTCAAAGATAAGATCATGGCACTCGCCAAGAAAGGGATGATCGAGATCGACTCTGGTGATATCGTCGAGACAAATATGACATCAATCACCTTCGATTTCTTCCTGCCAGTGCTGACTGCTCCACAATGCACTTCAGTAAGGCTACGCATCGTCTGTCAAAGATCTATGGCAAAACCAGCTCCAAGAAGACGACGACGGTATGCTCCTGCAGTGCCCAGGGCCAAATCCTCACTGCCTTGGGGGCAACCGCCTCTCGTGCAAACACTCCCTCTTCCAAATAAAGCTACATCCCAGCATGTGCTCAAAGCAAGAGACGAGCAAAGAGACCCTGAAGTCATCCTGCTAGGCCAGCCATCAGGTAAGTTCGACTTCCATGTCTTTTACTCCAAGCCTCATTCGATCCCAATGAAAGAAATCAAGCCAACCGGCTGGGGATCAGAAGATGAGTCGGTAGAGCCTCCAAAAGAGTAAGTCCTTCCGATCAACGAAGAACCTTCGGTCACGGCACCAATTCTTCACCCTGGCGAGGAAGATCTTCTTGATAAAAACGCATGGGCTATGACGCCTCGAAGGAGAAGGCCACGACGATCAAACTATCAAATAGCACGTCTGGCCAACCACGAGCAAGATCGGGTGACAACAAAACTCCCTGAAAGAAAGACCTTCAAGGAAAAGAGTGAAGCTCCAGAAAGAAAGACGTCCAAAGTACCTCCAGCAAGTCCGAAAAATCATCTCCAGCAAACACGCCTAGAGCTAGCAACACTCCAGGAGTTCTTTCCCAATCGCTTCCTTGAAGCTGATCAAAACTTCAAGGTTTCCTGCTGCATGATGGAAGTTCATCAAGTGCTCCAGGAAGACGATAAAGAAGGCGGCTCCAATATCGAAAGCATGGAGAGAAGCATCGCCGCAAACAGCAAGCCGTGTAACGAGGCCAAAGCATACCTTGCTGACATCGAGTGCCACCAGGCCGAAGACCCCGTTGCAGAAGTTCCTCCAGCAAAGGCACCACAAGCCCAAGAAGTCAAAGCAGTTGCAAGGGACAAAACCTCTCCACTTGCAAAACTAGTGACATCCTCCAGCCAGACGGTGCACAAAGTCAAAGGAGCGCCAGCATCAAGACGAAAAATTCACATCAACTCCAAATCAAGCTCAACGCCACACGTTTCGTTGCCTGCTCAAGCTGCGACAGTCCTGTGGCTCGCACCTCAATGGCTTCGCAAGCCAGGACGATCACCTTCCACTCCAGCAAAGGAACTATCGTCACTATTCTCCGAGGCCAACTTCATCACTTTGCAAGAGATGACAATACCGTTTCATGGTCTATTGTATGCCTCGAGCTCAACCGAGTCTTCCAAGTACACCAGCTCTGAGCAACTCGCAATCAAGCCAGGAAACACTCGGGGGCAAAACTCCACCGAGTTGATGTTCAAATCCAGCCGCAACAAAGAAAGCACATTGCATATGAGTTCACTACCCTCAGTTGCAATACCACATCGCCTGATAAAGACTCAAGCCCGTCTCTTCAAAAGCGGCAAACAAATCCTTCCAAATCGCCGAGGCATCGGCTCCAGTCAAACTCCAGCAATCACCAAAACTCCAGGCAAGAAGATCTTCACTTCTAACTATATTAAAGCGAAAAAGGCGAATGACAACTGCGAACCAGCAGCGACTCTGCCTACCAGCGGTAAGTCCCTCAAAAGGTACTTTGCCTAGCGCAAGGTTACTCCCCTTGCCCAAAAAAAAAAAGGAATAAAGGAACTACGTGTGACTTGATCCCTCTTAGTAGGGTACGTAGGCAGCCTGTAAAGGTTCAGTCCAAACAAAAAAAAAAGTAAACCACCATTCCAGAAAAATGCCCAGAAAAGACGCAAGTCCAACTCCGTGGGACGAGAAGCCGTCAGCCTCTGTCAAACCACCAGCTACCAGCGCTGCCACAGCTCATCTCTCGAGGCACCCACGCGGTGCAACTCCGAAAGGCGAGAAACCACCAGCTCTCAGCGATTCGTAAGCTCCTCCCGCTGCTTTGCAAGCTCCATTGCAAAAGTCTTCTCGGTTGCTCGAGCTTTCTTCAAACGGGACTCCAGCTTCTGAAGCAACGCATGAGTAGCAAGTTGAAGTCCTAGAGGCGCCGAAGCGGCTCGCCTCCCGTAGCTTACACGTGCTGCAACTCCAGGGGTAGAGAAGCCGTCAGCTTCCGACGTGTCGCCAGCTTTGCACGCTGCTTCGCAAGGTTCGCTCCGGAAGCCTTCTCGATCGCCCTACCAGCTCAACGCGTCGCCAACTTTGCACGCTGCTTTGCAAGGAGGGACTCCAGCTTCTGAAGCAACGCGCGAGTAATCTCCACCTTCTTCTACACCCGAACCAAGTCTGCAGTAGCAAATGTGTGAAGCCTCTCCAGTCGATGTTCCTCTTCCTCGGCCTTTGCCAACGCCAAGGAAGCGTCCTCCTCTAGTGAAGCCCGTTGCAAGTAATGAGCCTAGCTATCCGCCAAAAGGGTGCACATATGCTCCTCAAACAAGGAGCCATCCACCAAGAAACCCACCGGCTAATCAAAGCGTCAAGACCCTCCTCCTAGAAGGGTGCGAGTGTCGCCTAGAAAAACTTCCAGTACAATTATCAAAAAGTAGCTTAGAAAGAAGGATCTGCGATCTACACTTTCGCTGGCAAACCTCTGAGTGTTGAGACAAAGCGTGATCCTGTCCTGAAGAACCAAGCACGGGAACCGCCTCCTGAACCATCGCCGTGACAGCTGTCAAAGATGCCACAAGAATTGACAAAAGAAGCTGCAGCCAAAACATCCGTTGGAACTGACTTCTGAATGGCAACTCCGAACTCGATCGAACGATCTACCGTGAAGATCCCTCATCGGTGAGAATGAGCTCGTCCAACTTCGACACACGCTTCCTGCTTCGAAGTACGGCGGTAGAAGACTCGCACAAAAGGGGAACGAAGATGCATACTCCCGGGGGAGACCGTATCGACGATCCATCCAGAAGTCGGAAAGCTCTCGTAATGGCGGCCAAAGACTTGCGCAAAGGGAAACAAAGATGCGTACTCTCGTGGGAGACCGCATCGACGATCCATCCAAAAGTCGGAAAGCTCTCGTAACGGCGGCAGAAGATTTGCACAAAAGGGAAACGAAGATGCGTACTCCCATGGGAGACCGCATTGATGATCCATCCAGAAGTCGAAAAGCTCTCGTAATGGCGGCCGAAGACTTGCGCAAAGGGAAAGGAAGATGCGTACTCCCGTGGGAGACCGCATCGATGATCTATCCATAAGTCGAAAAGCTCTCGTAACGGCGGTAGAAGACTTGCGCAAAAGGGAAACGAAGATGTGTACTCCAGTGGGAGACCGTATCGACGATCTATCCAGAAGTCGGAAAGCTCTCGTAACGGTGGTAGATCGAAGACTTGCACAAAAGGGAAACGAAGATGCGTACTCCCGTGGGAGACCGCATCGACGATCCATCCAGACGACGAAAATCTCTCATAACGGCAGACCCTGAAGAAAGAAAGGGAGAAAAGCACAAATCAGTCACGCATACGGGCACAAACCAATCAAGTCAAGGCAAAAAAGAAAAAAAAAAGAGAAGAAAAGGGCACCGAGCCAAGGACTGCATCCTTCGCGACCTCCACGAAACCAAAACGATTGTTGTAGCTGTCACCGAGGTCAAGATCGACAAGCAAAAGACGACCAAGACAGGCTGCTCCTTGTCAATGCTAGTGGCTTCGTCTTCCTCCTCGTTGAACTCCAGAACGCCCATCTCGATGTCCTCCAAGCGACATCACCACCAGAAAAAGTTATCTCCAAAGTCCAGAGGAACATCCAGCCCGTCTTGCCCAGCCTGCCCGAGTGCAACCTCGCCAGTCACTCTGCTCTCGCGGTAGACCTCAACAATCCTGCCGGCCTTCGGAAAGCACTCGAAGGGACAAGTCCTGCAAGGAAACGAAAAGTCCAAGTCAAATCAAGATGCAGTCAAGTACAGAAGTCGGAAAAAAAAAGGGTTCAAAGATCGAAAAAAAAAAACCAGTCGAGTCCAGAGCAAATCGAAAAAAAAAAAAAAGGAGGGACAGCAGCCCCTTTTGTTAGAAAGGGAAACCGAGAGGGGGGCCACAGCAAAAAGCCACACCCCCCGCCTCCTTGTGCAAAGTGGAGAAACCAAGAGGGGGCCACAGCAAAAAGCTGCAGCCCCCCCTCTCTCCGGTTAAAACCCGTAGCCTGGGGGGGGGGCTGCTGGCCTCCGACCGGCGCGCAAGACCAGGCTGCCGCCACCGCCCCCCGCGCGCTCCCGGTTCACGCCCCGCCTGCTGCCGCTCCTACACCGGCCACCGCCCCACGCCCGATCGCCTGCACCGCCCGGCCTCTACACCGCACGCCACCGCTGCTGCTGAGCCGGCCACCGCCCCTCGCGCGCGCCCGACCCGCGCCCCGGCTGCCGCCGCGCCTACGCCCGGTTCACGCCCCGCCTGCTGCCGCTCCTACACCAGCCACCGCCCCACGCCCGATCACCTGCGCCGCCCGGCCTCTACACCGCACGCCACCGCTGCTGTTGAGCCGGCCACCGCCGCCCGCCCACACCGGCCTGCGCGCGCCGCAGCCCGCCTGCGTCTGGCGCCTCGCCGCCGCCTTCGCCGCTCTGCCCAGCCGTAGCCTGCGCGCGCCGCTTCTGCTGCTGGTGTTGCGCCCCGCGCCGGAGCCCGCCTGCGCTGCACCACCCGGACGCCGCCTACGCTCATCTCCACCCGGTGCTGCTACCGCCGCTGGTTTCTGCGAACCAGAGAAGAAACCAGAGAGAAAAAAAAAAAGGAAAACAGAGACGAAAAAAAAAAAAAGAATATTGGAAAAAAAAACTGTTATGCATTTAAGCCCCTATATATAAGCGTAATCGGTTATTGGGATAGAGATGGGGTAAATTTCCTATCCCATAATCTAGGGATCTATATCCGGAGTGCTTCCCGATCCGATGCAACCACCGTTTCATAGCAGAAACCAGAGAAAAAAAAAAAAGAAAAGAAGGAAGAAGAAAGAGGAGTAGGAAGAAGAAGGAGGGAACCTACCGCGTCTTCGACCACTCTGCCTCCTCTGCTCGATGCGCCATCCGCGTCGTCACCACCATCGGCCACGATAATCAGCTTCCACCACTGAGCTCCCGCACCGAAGAGAGGTAACAACCCTCCGCCAAGGCGCATCGCGGCCGTCCTCGCGCTCCTGTCGCCTTGCCGCCCTGGGACTCCGCGCAACGACCACCGCCAACATTCGCGCCATCCTTGAAGCAAAGGAAATCCGCGACAACAAGGAAAATGAACAAAACCCTAGAAGATGTCTTCGACTCCAAGCAGCCAAAGCCTTTTGTCTCCCGCGCTAGCAAAACGATGGGGGAAACGAAATGGCAGGGTTTCTTGTAAAGACCTAAATTCCGAGCGAACACGCAAGTCAAGTCCAAGCGCTACGCGTTTTTCGCGGACGCACTCGAACTTGAGGGGGCATTTGTGGGCACCGAAATTAGCCCACGGGTCGAACCCGACCCGCACACAACGGCCCGCATGAAATTGGCCCGCACACAACGGCCCGGATGCAAACATGGCCCACACACAACGGCCCGCATGCGAAACTCGGCCCACACACAATGACCCGCATGCGAAAACCTGGCCCGCACACAACGGCCCGCATGCTAAACCTGGCCCGCACACAACGGCCCACCTGCAAACTCGGCCCACACACAACGGCCCGCATGCGAACTCGGCCCACACACAACGGCCCGTATGCGAACTCGGCCCGCATGCGAACTCAATTCGCGTGCCATGGTCCGACTCAAAGCAAACGGGTCCCACCGGACCTGCTACCCGAACCCAAAAGGGGGGCCCACCGGCCCCCCTCTTCTTGAAAACCATGCCCCCTCCCCATGAGGAGGTGTGGCCGGTCATGAAGGGAAGAAAAGAAAAAAAAAGGGAAAAGAAAAAGAAAAAGAAAAAGAAAAGAAAAGAAAAAAATCCTAACCGCCTCGATGCGGGGGGAGGTGGCGTGGACGTCTACACAACCTTAGATCCGCGACGATCCCTCGATCCGACGGACAAGATGACGTCGTGTCGCCATGCGATCCGAAAGTGCAAAGATGACGACGTATCTTCAAAGATCAAGTCACATCTTACCCGTAACCACCCCAACTAAAAAGGAGGGGATCGAGTTTGTTTCCCCAAATAAGGGAACAATATCTTGATGGTTATGGGGGGAGATATTGGATGAAACAAAAAGATTTCAGCCATATCTCTCCCAACCTTCCCCCTTTGCCTATAAATAGAAGGGGTGGGGAAAGGCATGAAGGGTCGGAAAAGCGGAAGACGAAGGGGCTCTGCAAGAGAAGCTCCAACGCTTGAAGACTGAAGGCTTCACGAGGCACGGCAAGCACGTCCTACGGGAATCCTTGGCCCTTCAAGTCCTCATCAACGTGAAGACCTTGCACTCGAAGATCAAAGCTTCGACTTCTCGTACGAAGAAGAAAGCTTGGAGAAGAAGACCCGGAGTTGTCGTCATCCCGACTTCTCCAACGATCTTCATCAACTCCGAAGATGCCATAAGCAAAGGCCGGAGAAGAAGATCGAAGCCGACAACACCCGTCGTCTTCAACAAAGGCATCGACTCCTCGCACGAAGAAGAAAGCTGGGAGAAGAAGGCCTGAAGCCGGTGCTACCCCTGTCGTCTTCGTTAACAAAAGTCGACGCTACAACCGTCGTGCGGAGATCGGCGCTACCCCCGCCATCTCCATCAACAAAAGCCGACGCTACAACCGTCGTGCGGAGATCGGTGCTACCCCCGCCATCTTCATCAACAAAAGCCGACGCTACAACCGTCGCATAGAGATCGGTGCTACACCCACCATCTCCACAAGAAGCCTTCAACTCCGATCAACCCAAATATGCCCGGAGAAGAAGCCAGCCCACGTCACAACCGTCGAGAAAGCCGAAAGAATAAAGAAGCCCTGAAAAAGTAGCCTTCGCCGTTCGAGAAGAAGATCGAGTCAAAGCCAAAGCCAAAGCCAACGCAAGAAGCCAAAGCAAACGCACCGGTAAAGCCCGCGCCAAAGCAACGCACGTGCCAAAGCCAAGCAACTACGACGGTCACGAGCAAAGCACCGCACGTTCTAGCCGATACGATGCGAAATCCGGAAGAATTAAAGCATCGCAAGCCTCTACCCTTCTACGTTCAAGCGCAAGCGCCAAAGCAAAGCAAACGCCAGAGCCACGCCAAAGCAACGCTAAAGCCGAAAGCTAAAGCCAAAGTCAACGCCAAAAGCAAGATCGACGCCGCGAACCGACGATCAAGGACGCCGAGGTCGAGCAAGGATCGAGGAAGACACGAAGACCGAGGAACGAAGCCCAAAACCTCCCTAGCCGAGAAAGCACGAAGCACGGACGGGACAAAATCAACGGCCGATATTCCTTAGCCTCTCAAGAAACCCTCACCCTGTAAAGACCTCTATCCTGGGCAACCCCTTCAGAGCTCTCGCACGAATACCACGTGGAGACGCGGATCAAAGGGACCCTCCAGAGGATCTCTCCCACAATCTCCTGATCAAACATTCGCCGCACCCGAACTCGCCACACCCGAGCCCCCGGGTCCCGGCCAATCTGTAATCATGTGCTCGCAATAAAGACGACCCGTATCTTTTTTCCGCGCTCACAAACACGTACACATGAATGCCTTCGGCAATATAACACTTTCGACGATAACACCGACATTCATAGGGACACCCATTTCCAGTATGAACGGTCGAGTTTAGTGCAGTTTAAATGCGTCGGGATTTGAAACAAAGGGGAGGGAGTTGGTTGACACGGAAATAAAGATCATGTGCTAATTTTTAAACGAATGGTTAGATCTATTCAGTTCATTTTTGTCCAATCAGCTTGTCCTAGTCAGCCTCCGTCTTGTCTAGTCAGCACAAAACCGACGTGCCATTTTATATAGATCTCCCATATACTTTGGCATCTTCCATAGTTCCCATAGTTTATGAAATAAATCTAGTATCCCCTCTTAGCTATGTTAGTCCGATGTCGTCCTTGAAGAAGCTAAAATACCTTCTTGTCACTAATGTAGGTAAATACGGATTAACCTACTATATTTACATCAACCGTCTTACTATGAACATATCTACCTCCACATTTACCCTAATTCATCCGGTGAAGACGATAAGTTGATGGATAGCAGTGGAGGCAATGACGACCTGAACGACGAGGAGGGCGACAGTTGGTGAACAAATTCCCCTTCCAAGCATGATTTGGCCCTGCTATTAAGTCTATATCTTATTACAATTGATTGTGAATTATATGTAAAGCAATAGAATCCTATTAATACCAACTTCCACAACCATAGACAACTTCTGATTAATGGCTTCAAGTTATTTAAGTGGACATAATGATTAATCAGAACGGTGACCACTTAACATATCAACTTTTATGATTAAGCTCGGCATAATTTTCTTACCATAGGTGAAATCCGAGTAATGAAAATGATGAATTTTGAACAGATGAATTTCACTGCAAATTGGAGTCGTCGTTGGTTGATGAATACATGTACTCTCCTGACCATGTAAAAAAGTGTGGGCTAACTCTTAATCCTTTGAAATGTTAGTGATCAGGCAAGAGACTAGCTAGCACAGCGAAAACATCAAGATTACCAAATGCCATACAATCGTGACGGGCCCAAAGACAAGAACAATTCAACAATTATATTGCCCCTAAAACCTTATCACCCAATCAGGCAGCCGCTATAGAATATCAAGAGCAAGCAATATATACAAAGAAAAAACCACAAGCACAAAAAGAGACAAGATTTATAGAGGTTCGACAAACTTGCGTGCCTACTCATCTCTCCAGCATGCTGATTTCACTACCTTCAAACAACAAGAGCAAATCGCTCAATACAAGGAAGGATCTCACCTCAACCGAGCTTCTATAAGAATTTCCAATCGACGAACAAGGGTTTCCTCCTCCTCATTTTCGGAAGCAAACGCTAGCCGGTCTCTAGCCTTCATGCCTCTCCAAGCCTTTTCCAATTCAGTAAAGAGATTAATTAGGCTTTGGCTAAACAACAGATTAAGCCTTAATATAAAAGTCCCCAAAAGAGAATAAGACAAACATGTCGGATCCAGAAATCCTATCCTGGGATAATGTCATGCTTAGGTTGTCGTGTGAGCGACGCCTGTAAGTTCAGGTTGTGCATGCAGTGAGCAAGTCAAGCGCGCGACCTAGTTATGCGCATGACCTCTCCTGTGCCCCTGCTTTGCTCTTTCTGCTCCTTTGATCGAACTGGGTTCCACCTTGGGTTTGACTTGGGCTTGTTGCTGCTCGTCGAACTTGGTCTCCACCTCTCTAATATGAAACGGGCCGGGCTCAAAGCAAGGCATGGAAACAACATCGACTGTTCATATTAGGGAGAGAGAACACTGGACAAGAAATACGTACCACAAATGGACGTATAAATTGCCTTCCATAAGGTTAATTGTCTACATTATGTTGATATTTTCTTCTCTCTCTTGTTGTCCTCCATTGTAATTGCATTAACATTAGTTCAATGAGATCTTCTAGGTTGAAGCCTCCACTTATTTCTGGCAATTAAATTTTTTTCCTTCAAGATAGCTATCTGTTAAAGGGAAGTAACATCATGGTATATTCAACACATGTTACATGAACACAGCTAGCTCTCTTGTCACACTAGTAGTGATTGGGGACGGGGGGAGGAGTTCAGTTCTTGGGCCTAACAGGCTGCACTTCAGTGTTCAATTCGGCCCATAGGATGGGTTGTGGCAATCCCAGACGTAAGTATATGTAGTGTTGTGCTGTAGCACCACTGCTCATACCTCCTTATCATGTCGTTGTATCTAGGGGTGGTAATGAGTCGGGTCGGGTTCGGGTCGGGTTGAGACATAGGTATAAGGGCAAAACACCCAACCCGTTTAATAAAAGGGTCAAAAACTTAAACCCAAACCCGACCCACCTAATAAACAGGTTGACCCGACCCGTTTAACCCGTTTACTAAACGGGTCGGGTCGGGTTGGCTCGGGTTGGATCAACAGAACCCATGTAAACTTGCCAGGTTGGGTCAAGATAAGTCGGATTGGGCCGAGTTTGATCAGGTTGGTTCGGGTTGGCTCGGGTCAGGTTGGGTTGGGTTGACACGACCCATTTGGTAAACGGGTCAAGTCGGGTCAATCGGGTAATAAGTACAAACCCGAACCCGACCCATTAAATAAACGGGTCAATCGGGTCTACCTGTTTATGACCCGAACCCGTTTAGGCCAAACCCAAACCCGCTAACTTCGGGTCGGGTTCGGGTCGGGTTGGTGGGTCGGGTCAAGGATTGCCACCCCGTATCCAACACATGATGAAGAGATGTATGTACTGATGGTATCTTTTGACTCTCTTCCCTTATTGTTATGCCATCAGAAGGGGCTCCTCTGTAGTCTGATGAGTACTGTTTTTCGGCCAACCTGTTATCCAACCTTTTTTCCAACAATCTGACGTGGCAATTGGTCACTGGGCCTGGGTGCAACGGACGTCGACTGTGATCGTGACAATCGGGTTGGAGAGAAGAAAGTTGGAAAACATGTTGGCTGAGTAGCACTTTCCATTGTTTGATATGCAGAATATTGTAGGCATAATTTTGTTTTTGTTTTTTTTGTGGTGGGGGGGGAGGGGGGGGGGGGGAGAGAGAGAGAGAGAGAGAGAGAGAGAGAGTAGTGGATGTGGAATTCTTGCTTGGAGCACTTTTTTAGTATAATTAAAATATAAGTTATTAATGTTAGCTTCTTTAAAAAGTTTTCGTTTAACGTTAAGGGTATGTACAACCTCCTACTCTTGCACATGTGTAATAACAAAATTTTTTAAATGATAATTTTACCTCTACAGATAAGCTTTAATAATTGTTGCGAAAGAATAACAATAATAATGGAATTTTTTAAATGATAATTTCAGCCCTACTTATAAAGTGTAACAATCGTAATAAAAGAGTAACAATGTAGCAAACGAGTAACAACCCATTAGTAAAAAGTAATAATTTGATATGATAAAATATCTTAATTGTAGATTGATTGTAATAGTATTTTTACTTATCTTGTCACAATATGATTTTTTTTTTGAGATAAAAAATGTATTTAATTATGTGAAACCAAGTTAATTCTATCTCGCACATAAAAAGTAACAATTAGGTAAAAATGAGTAACTATTTGATTTGTTGACAATTTTTTTTTTTGATGAGATACAGAAGAAAAAAAATTGTTTTGTGACTTTAAAATGACAATATGGAGTGATTTCAATTGTTTTTCGTGTAAAAAATTATTCGTATTCAATTGTGATAGAAAATATAAACTTAATGAACATCGGCTGGGTATAATTGTCTTTTTCATCTATCAGATTCGATAGGATTTCGGTAGGGAGCTATTACAATATAGTACTTGGAGGTGTTGGGCGGTCCAGTCCATGATGGAGCCCAACCCAGAACCTAGCAGGAGCATGGATGATGTGCCATATTCGGCGGCGTTTTCAGATACCATAGTCATTGTTTGGATCAGTATTCTATATGGAAGCTGTAGAGAGGTAGAAGATGATTCCAACGCTTTTGGAATCGTCGAATTCCATCAAAAATTAGAGATTCTACGAAGGGCCGAAGTAGCCTCGGTTCCTATTATGTTGGGATTGTTGCCGTGTGAATGGGGCCTGGAGTTCAAGTAGGTGCGATTGGGTATTGTAATAGTGGGCCATTGGATCTAGGGTCTTGATCCAACGGTCAATATATCTCATGTGAGGCTTATTGTATCTGGGTTTTTTTGGAGGCGGCTGTAGAGTTAGAGAGAGAAGAAAAAAAAATTGAGAGAGGTTGAGAGAAAAAAAATCTATGATCTCTATTGTATGGTGAATTCTCCATTGATAAAAAGGATCCTGCGGTGACCGTGGGCGTAGCCCATTCTCGGGTGAACCACATAAACTCTCGTGTCCCTTACTCACTATGATTTCTTCTGTGATTGTTGATCGTGTTTGTGGTAGATAGATCGATTGTTATTAGTATTATTCTTGCTTTCGTTCTTTCAGTTATTCTTTTCAATATCCTTTCTGCTAAGAGGAGGGTAACATCAGGCATCATAGAGGCAGTTCGAGGCTTCTCTTTCATCCTCAAGTTAGGCCCTACATCTCCATGGGAGGAGGGCTTCTTGCAAGTTGATTCCTTTGCCAGGGAGCTGTTACTAAGTCCCCGATAAAAAATGTAGCTATGGCCTATCCTGGTATATGAAACAAAAGAAAACAAAAGCATATATTATATTAATTGCACATACCCGATGTAGAGGCCCCCAAAAATTCACCAACATTCGAATACCTAATCATGTGCAGAATGATCATCGCACCCTCCACTCCAACTGGGGCCTATGTCTGTGTGCTAATGACAAGAGCAGAAGTTATGGAGGGGTTTTTTCTCTCTCCTCCTTTTGAAGATCTAAACCTAAATTTAGAAAAGGGTTAGCCATCTTTATTTTAGGTGTCATGGACTCATGCTAGGACATCCTTGAGCTCTGTTGAAATTCCTATATGGTAGCTTGATCTATCTTGACTGGAGCTCAAGAAATTCCATAGGGGGAGGGGGGGGGAGCGGGGGCGGGGCGGTTTATCACATACGTTGTGGGGACGTCTATCATCACGCACTGTAATACACATTGCGGTGGTTCCCACATGTCAGTGGTCGAGGACTCAAGGGCCCCGTTTTAAAGCACAATATTGCGTACGGTGATAACCATCGACATGGTGTTATGTGGTAAGGCCTCCCCATAAAAGTCCTTTTCGAAGGGGGGGGGGGGGGGGGAGGGGCACTTCATTTCATATTGGTCTTCAACTATTTTTTAAAACAATTTGAACCCTGAACTATCCTCCATCTGCATTTAGCTCCGTCCTCGATCAACCTTAATTTATGGCAAAAAATATTTTACTTATGCAAGCGTATTTTCAAAACAAAAGATTAGGACACTAAATGCAGACAAAGCATAGTTTATTATTTGAAATTGTTCAATAAAAAGTTGAGGGATCAATATAAAATGAGGTGCATATTTCATATATAGGAGGGTTTTGTATATTGCGGGACCCTTTCAAAAACAAATCAAGCTCAACGTCTATTAGACTATATCGCAATATGGGCTTGAAACTCAAATTTTGGCTAAAAATCCATAGTTCCGGATCCTATGAGGCTTCTGATAGGTGAAAGGCAAAACTGAATCATAGTCGTCCATTACACCCAGGTCCAATTGGTGAATCACACTCAGCCCCGACAGGTGTGCAATGAATGGTTGTAGCTTCCACTGCTCTCTCCAACCCATGGTTATAACCTTAGAGAATCCGTGCTCAAAATTCATCTTGTGTAAGCTTGAGATTGAACTTAAAATTTTCTTGTGACTAATAAGACACGAAACTACAATAAAACCATGTAACCAACTTATTACCATTTTCTAGGGTTTTTTTTTGTAGAATGAATTTAGCATTTTCTAGTGGGGTGTGGATTCTTGGAGAGTTCAACCTTGGTTTAAGAGAGAGGTTCAAGTAAAAGTTGAATCACAGTTGCTTTTTTGCATGCATCTTGGGTTGGGGTTTGGGTGCAACGGACGATTATGATTCGGTTTTGGCTCTCACCAACCTTTTCAACGAGATTGTAACCTACGAGGATCCCGGTACCTTTCTAGTTACATCACCAACATCAATCATAAGAGACATATCCCATCGTGTGGGACCGCGTGCTATTTACCATCAATAGTCGACGTATCAAACTACACTATATTATGTCAAGTTACATACTTCATCTAGGAACTCAAGCTACCACGTGTCAACTCTACCATTTAAAAAAAAAAAAACTCAGGGTTATAAAGGTCATATGAACCTAAATCGTCTGTCCCCTTTTTCTGCCCTATCAATTCGTTGCACCACAAAGATGTTCGTTGCACCCACAATCTAACAGTGCATCGCACTCAGCTCTTAACCGGCATGCAAAGAAGCGATTATGATTGACCCAACAAAATTGGCGCTAGCTTGGCACCTGATCTCTATCGTCCCTTTGCCAGCCCAATGAAATGAGTCCAATGCACCGATCGGGTACGGACGTAATCGACGGCTGTAGTGTCCTGTGCTGCAAACCGATGGGGGCAGAGAAAAGGGGACAAACGACATTGGGTTCCTAAATATAGATGGTTACATGTTGCAAACACAACTGAAGTGGATCGATTAGGTATTTCATGTTTGTATGTACGTAACAGTTAAGCCCTGCATGGATTTAAGATTATGAAAGTTTATCTTCTCTTTAGGGCTTAAACTATCTTGATTAGGGTTTAATTGATATGATATGGAATGCAAGCCTTTCAGTATTTTCTCTCTCTCTCTCTCTATAAAACCGACAACCCTCACCCTCCATCCCACCCTCCAAACACCTTTACCTCTCTCTCTCTCTCTCTCTCTCTCTCTCTCTCTCTCTCTATATATACTGCCTTTCTCTCTCATGCTCCGCCCACCTCCCCCATGGTGGAAGAAGCCAGCACCATGGATAAGAGCATAGGCAGTGGTAGTGAGGATGTGGAAGTGAGGAAAGGGCCATGGACAATGGAGGAAGACCTCATCCTCATAAACTACATAGCCAACCATGGTGAGGGCGTTTGGAACACTCTGGCCCGATCAGCAGGTGTGTTCTCCCGATCCGATTGCTCGCGACGTCGATCTCCTCTTTCCCCTGGTAATCATTTCTCTCTTGCTTTCATCTCTTCTATGTTGTTTATGAGCAGGTCTGAAGCGCACTGGAAGAGCTGCCGGCTTCGGTGGCTGAACTACCTCAGGCCGGACGTGCGGCGGGGGAACATCACGCCTGAGGAGCAGCTCTTGATCATGGAACTCCATTCCAGATGGGGAAACAGGTGAGCTCATAGTTACAGCCAAGGTGGAAATCCATTTTAATTTACTATAGAAGGGCTCTTGTTTCTAATAGAACCCACAAACATGCATGTTATAATACATATATGTCCCCCCCTCCTCTCTCTCTCTCTCCTCTCTCTCTCTCTCTCCCTCTCTCTCTCTCCTCTCTCTCCTCTCTCTCCTCTCTCTCTCTCTCTCTCTCTCTCTCTCCTCTCTCTCTCTCTCTCTCTCTCTCTCTCTCTCTCTCTCTCTCTCTCTCTCTCTCTCTCATCTCTCTCTCTCTCTCTCTCTCTCTCTCTCTCTCTCTCTCTCTCTCTCTCTCTCTCTCTCTCTCTCTCTCTCCTCTCAATAGACCCAGTATAGATTATAAGCCAAGAATCATTTTCCTTCGAAGATGTATAAAGCTTGTGTATCATGAAGAAATTAGAATTTGATTAGGTTCATAACTAGCTCATGCCTTCTCCAAATCCACCGATCGATTAGTCGAAACAGATCGAAGTCCGGCCGGCCTTGGTTTCATGTGGGAGCTAGGTGACCACCTAAAATAATTAAATACATAGATTTCTTATGACTATTTCTATATTTTTTAAAAAAATATATTTCTTATGATTCTTACATGGAAATATTTAATTTGTTGTTGCTGTTCTTTGATAAATATATAGTTTGTCATGCATGAACTGCAATAAAGATAGCTCCCCACTAAAAGTACAACATTTAAAAGGTGCAGTTAAATTTAGATTTCAGTCACTGAAAAGAGAGGTAATTGATGGACTTATTGTGATGGACTAATTTGAAATGTTAGATTTGAAGGGGGTTAATTTCCATTAAATTATAGAAGGCCGATATGAAGTTAGGTTTTGTTAAATTACCATTTCCATGCAATATGATAAGGGTAAATTACAAAAACCTCAATCCCATGAGGTTGGTCAAAAATACACGGACTTCCTTTTTATCGATTGGTACCCTTCTTTAGGCCGTGTTGGATAGCAAGAAGAGTTTAATTTTAACTAAGAAAGGGGAAAGAGAATTAATGCTGAGCCGGCGAATATGATTCCTCTCGGTGAAGAGAGGAAAGTGATGTCTGTCACTTTCCCACCGTTCTGCTTGTTTTTGTGCACGATTGGATTTACTTTTTTCTTCCCTAGTTAATCTTTTTTGGCTACCAAACATGCATATTAGGGCTCATGTGAGGAAATCAGATTACTTTCCCTTTCTTTATTGAAATTTTTTGTCTACCACACGGTGGCCTTAGTGAGCTATTAGTTTCTCACATTAGAAATCACGATGCAAGCAATTAATTTTTTTAAGAAATCCATACCTTCCCTTCATGGAATACCCAAAACTACCCTCTAAGAAATCAAATTTTATCTTTTATTTATTTCACTTAAAGGTATTTTAATATATTAATTATCTACTTCGTTAGTAGATTGACTTAGAGGGACAACGATGACAAGGGGAGATCGATCCGTGTAATATAATTTACCCCTATGATAATTATAAGGAATTAGTTCCAAGAAGCCATGAAATATCAATATCTAGGTATGCGAGGATTAGACGGATGCATCATTTGATAGTTAAGGAAACACTAGGCTTGAAGTAAATGTGAGATTTCCTTGATCAATTCCCTACATCGTGCATTGGAGCTAGAAAAGAATTTCTGATTTTTCCATTGTTTAATTAATTACTAACGTTCTTCTTCTTTTTTTTTCGGAATGAGGTGGTCAAAAATTGCAAGGCAGCTGCCGGGGAGGACCGACAACGAAATCAAGAACTACTGGCGAACCAGGATTCAGAAGAAAAACTAAAGCTGGCGAGCCCTTCGATTGCCAGAACCCGATGCTTGGGATGAAGCCAGCACGAGCCAGACGAGCGACCTCCACGATGGCGGGGCTCAACCGAGCTACCCTTCGAACCTGCCCGCCAGCAATACTGATGCTTTCGCACCTTCTTTCTCAACTGAATCCAGTGATAACTTCTGGAGCGTCGAGGAGTTCTGGGCGATGCAGTCCTTTAATGGCGACTAAGGATACTAAGGCTGGGCCGATATCCCGATCTAAGTTATGCTGACAGTAAGTATTTGGTTGTTGTACAAAAATACCTATGTTTAAGCCTAAACATGTAATAATCATGGATTTATGCTCGGTATCGTCTATGACTCGGCATGAGCCTCCAACCATGAAAGGTTACAAGATCATCTAATGGACAATTTTCATCAAAATTCGGTAAGGATATATATATATATATATATATATATATATATATATATATATATATATATATATATATATATATATATATATATATATATATATATATATATATATATATATATATATTATATATATATGATTAAATAAAAAAAAATTTGTGTTTTTTTTGGTAGGAAATTAGGAAGCATTAGTTTAATTTGCATAAATCAGGAGTATCATATTATTTTTGAAAAGGGACCTAATTAATTGCCAGTATTTGGCTAGAAATTAAAGGTTCCCCATTCATCAAAAGTGTATCGTGCTGTATGGCCTAACTGGGGAGCTAGCTACCTTCCTATTCATCAAAACGTGTGTTTGCTCTCCATTGCTGCATGCTGTAGCTGTGAGGTGGGGGCCACCTAAATTAGATGAGGTACTTGCAAGTTGCAACCAATGGGGCCAGCCTAATATGAAGTACATGTTTGGATTTTGATAGCTAGGGTGAGTAACTATTAAGAATATATTTAGCAGCTAATGGCCAAACTAATGTTCTCGATAGATGCAATATTCATCATCATCGCCCAATTTTATCCCATCATCGTAGGGTTAACTATACGAGTCTTAGGTAAGAACTTTCTGACCAATTATCAACTCGCAAGGATGATCGACGCAAAAAGTTTATAGGCAACCGGCAAGAGATGGGGTGTACGCCACACGTACAAAATCTAAAATGCAGTTGACGAGTAGGATAACTTACCTCGCTGGCTACACAATTTATGAAAATACCAATAAACAAATATAGATAGATTACTTTTTTCTAAAAACTTTATTAAAATGAAGTGCTTTGATCTCTTGCACTTAGTATATCCATGTTTAAATGGATTTAAGGCTTGCCTCACCTTTTGTATGTATCTTGATGGATTAATGCCACGTGGCATTAGTGTCATATACAATAAGCTAGGCACTTTTATTAAAACTACCGCCAATTAACGGGTGCAAACTTAGGTTTTTATGTTACACCTTCAAGACCTATAGCATGATCATGTTAAATGTAGCTACTCTCAGTATTAGTCCCATATGGATTATGAAATTGTGATAGTATATGTTCTCTAAGTATATAAAATAATAATTAATAAAAGTAATTTTCGCTCCAGAAACCTTAGTCTCTTTCTCTCTCTCACCACATGTATCAGAAGTGGGCCCGCTCTTAGCTCGCATCCTCCAATAGTGACTTGCCACGTGTATATAGTCAATGTAGTATATACCTCACGAGGGGGGGGGTGGTGGGGGGGGGGGGGGGGGTTTGATGTATATATACGTGAGAGACAGAGGTCCAGCATGGATCACGCTCACGGTCACGCACCCACCGAAACACAGCCACGCGCATGCACATGCAGGGCTCCCCTCGTGTCCGGCTCCATCCTTTCCCCACCACTCGTTGGAAGCCCCCATGACCCTCCCTAGCCTCCAGACCCCTCACTCCCCCCATTCCTGGTATACCGGCTCCCTCCTTTCCCCCGGCTGCCCATTTCTGTGCAGAGGGATGAGATGCTGGACAGGGACCTAACTATTTAGGTCTCTCTCTCTCTCTCTAGCTCTCTCTCTCTCATCCAGCATGTGCCGGCCATGGCGACGGACGGCACCATCGGCACCGTTACCCCACGCGGGGAAAGGACGACAGAGGGGTGAGGGGCGCACGTGCAGGACTTGGGGGCAGGGATGGAAGGTTGGGCAATGGCTTTCACCCCTGCCGACGAGAAGGGCAGGGGGAGGTTGCCATTTCGGGGGAGGAGAAGGGCTGGGTTCGGGGTACGACTCGGCCCCTGTGCTGTCAGTCAAGTGTGGGCCTCATGTTTCGTTTGAGCCACGTTTTGTTCGAGGGCAGCGGAGAAGGTCCCCGTCACATGATGAGCCATGAAAGCGATGGTTGTGAGTGGAACCGGAGCTCCTACGGAGGAAAAGAAACGATGCCTATTGATGATGAAGAATATATATAGGCCAGGACTTGGGAGGGAAAGCAAGGAGGAAAAGGAAAGCTAACAGGCTGGACTTATAATGGCCGGCCTTTGTGTGTGGTTATGTGTTTGTGCTAGAGAGAGAGAGAGAGAGAGAGAGAGAGTATTGTGTGTGTGTGTGTGTGTGTGTGTGTGTGTGAGAGAGAGAGAGAGAGAGAGAGAGAGATTGTGTGTATTGTGTGTGTGTGAGAGAGAGAGAGAGAGAAAGTTTACAAGTCGAGTGGCCGGAGCCAGTTCATACCTATCCCAGTTCAGTAAATGGGTTGGGCCAAGGTCCAAATCATCGACCCTGGTCCGTTCGGCATTGATGTCCGACCCATTCGCCAAGCTAGTTAATAGGTACGTGTATCCAGCTAAGAAAAACCCTTTACAGCGTTAGCTATTTGGCTGTGTTTGGCTTGCGTAACGTAAAGTGTGAGCACCATTTTTTCACTTTTTTTTTTTTTTTCAGTGTTTGGCAGAGCGACGATGGTTAGTCACTTCGACTAGTCCAACGGGGCTCAATCCGAGTGGTACGTAACTTCCTCGCTCTCTTGTTGGAGACATACCTTTGTTCAACCCCGGTATGGACACCAAAGAGTAAACTTTTCCTCAAGACCGTTGTTGCTTTTAATGATAATGGTAATTACTGCCCTGTCCTCTAACTACCTGGCCGATCCATAAAAAAAATTCAATGATAAGCAAATCCCATTTTTACCCTTTATCGATGCTTTCGTAGATACATATATGCATGCCCTTCGATGCAATTGCTCACTGCTTGTCTCCCCACCACAAGGGCTAAAGATCCGTGAGCCATCAAGACGAGAATCAAAATGGCTTTGCCTAACAAACCTTTTAGCTCTTGCTCCCCTTTGGAGGCTAAGGCTTTGGCGATGAAAGAAGGCATTCTTCTTCTTATCAAATTGAATACTAACTTTGTAATCCTAGAAGGGGATAACCTGACAGTGACTACACTCTTGTTGAGGAGACTTCTACCCCTCCATAGTGTATCCATAATGATGTTATGGAGTGCGGTAGATATTTGAAGCCTTTTCCTAATTGTCAAATTCAGCACGTGTATCGTGAGCAAACTAAGTAGCACATCATATTGCTGAGTTAACTCTGGATATGAAGCACGACTTCCACCCAACCTCGATACCTGACTCTATCTCTGTTTTAGCAGCTTTGGACAATAGACTTAGTGTATTGCGGAAGTGTCTTCCTCAGTTTCTCCAAATCATGATGATAAAGGCATGTATCGATGTTATTTTTGGGTCTGGGGACCATGAATGGATCCCCCTAGCTTGCTTGCTGTAAAAAAAAAAGCCTTGCCTAAAGAGAAATTAAGTGTTTTTTCATGAAAAAAAATTGTGTGGTAATGCAAAATACGTACTTATCAAACTAATTGTTAGAAAGCCAGTATTAATTGTGATTGAGAAGGTAAAAAGCTAATTTTTTGCCTACGTATGTTGCCAATAAAGATTTTTCAAAAAAAAATTTGTTGCCAATAAAGATTGGGGGAGGACTCCTCTTCCTTTGTCCATCCCCCCCCACCCCCCCCCCCCCCCCCCCCCCCCCCCCCCCCCCCCGCTCTTGGTGTCATGGATGTCCAATGCAGTGTAGGTCGGGACTGATCAGTACGAATCACTGCCAGAGAGCACACATGGAGGCCTCAACCGCTGGAATTGACTTGAGGACGTACGCCAAATATACTAGAGTTGTAAATGGGTTGGGTTTGGGCCAAGCCACTCCAATCCCAATCCTGATCAATAGAAACTTGCTAGCGAACATCCAAACCTCATCCGAGTCCGAAATCTGTTACTACTACTATTGATGCTATATTCTTGCTACTGATTGCAGCTACTGCTGTCTGCTCTACAATAGCTAATATTGATATAGTTGATTTTCTAATTATTAGATGTACTGTGTTAGTATTCTATTAGTCCCACCTCGGTTATGGTAATGTAAAGGTGTCTGTTCTCTCTCTATATAAGAAGATGTAGTTTTATGTAATGGCAATGAGATTGATGAGATAATATGAGAAGTTTTTCTCCCCAAACCTATTCTCTCTCCCTCTCTTTTCGTAACATGGTATCAGAGCCAACCTTCTGGCCTAGGGTTTTGAAGTTTTCCTCTCCGGCCTCGGCCTCCTCGTTCGTCATCGACGACATCAAGGAGCCCGGGGAACAGTAAAATTTATTTTTTTTCCGTCTATCCCCTATACGGACCCTGGCCCAATCCCAGCGCATCGCCCGAGCTCTACGCCTGCGTCCTGAGCCCGAGGTCACCTCCTTATTCGAGCTCGCACTGCATTTGATCCCGGCCAGGCCCTGCACCACGCCCGCTGACCCTGCGCCGGTCCGGCCGTTGCCCTGCGCCGCGCCCGCCGGCCTTGCGTGCAAGCTGCCAGTCCTCATCTGCCACCCGAGCCCTGCATCCTGATCTCGGCCCGGCTCTTCGCCCTGAGCCCTCGCACCGACCATGTATCCGACGTACCCCCCTCGAGCCGGCCTCCAATCTTCTCTCTCCCGTCTCCTGGATTTCTCTCTATCGTCTCCGACTCTTTCTCCTGTCTTCGACTCAATCTCTCTCTCTATCCCCGTTTCTTCTCTCGTCTACAGCTCTCTCTTTATCTCTTTCTCTCTCTAGCCGTGTGATCTCTCCGACTCTCTCTCTCTCTGTTCCCTCTTTTATTCCCTTCTCTCTCTCTCTCTTTCTCTCTCTCTCTCTCTCTAGCTGATCACAGCCATCCGATTTGCATCGGACGGCTGTGGTTTGCTGCACCGAATGGTTGTGGCGGCGCCCCACCTTCCATCTGGTCCGCCTTTCATCCGCCGATCCACTCTCTTCTCACGCCGCCCGGATCCTGCGCTCGCTGCAACTAGCTGCTCGAGTCCTGGCCCTATCGTACCCGGCTGGCTCTTTGCAACCGCCTCTGCGCATGGGGCCTTGCGCCCTACACTCTAACCCATTGCGCTCTCCTGCGCCCTGCAATCTGTTAACCCGCTGCGCCTTGAGCTTTGTCAACCCGCCTGCGCCCTGTGCCCTTGCGCTTCCTTAGTACTTTTGCGCCCTGCGCCCTACCGGTCCTCCTTGCTCTCTCTCCTTAGCCGGTTGGCTTTATCCTCTTTCTCTTTGGTCGTGTGACCCTTGGATCCTCTCTCGTTCCGGTCACTCTTGTGCCGGCTTTCAGATCCACTCTCTCTCTCTCCAGTCACACTTGTGCCGGTCTTCGGATCCTCTCTCTAACCAGTCACACTTGTGCCGGCTTTCGGATCCTATCCCTTTTCTTGGTTATGTGACCCTTGGATCCTCTCTCTCTCTCTTCGGATCACTCTTGTGCTGGCTTTCGGATCCTCTCTCTCTCCCTCTCTCCAGTCACACTTGTACCGACCTTCGGATCCTCTCTCTTTTTGGTCACGCTTGTGCCGGCTTTTGGATCCTCTTTCTCTCCGATCACACTTGTGTCGACCTTCAGATCCTCTTTCTTACCGGTCACACTTCTGCCGGCTTTCGGATTCTCTTCCTTTCCTTGATCATGTGACCATATCAAAGCTACAACTCTACATTCTCTCCTTCTTCTATTTTTCTTCTTTGTCTGTGATGATTGAGATCTTCTAGGAGGTGTCAAGTGCTTGTTTCGGTCGGGTGCTTGCCTCCTATAAGGTCTCACGCATCCATACATTTTTCTTAGCCGATCTCTCTCCTTTTGGCCTCCTTTATTGCTGGCTTCCATCACCGTCGGCTTTCTCCGTTTCAATCATTAGTGATTATTGTCAATTCCCCCGGTTAACACGCGATCTAGTGT